>SJYT01036367.1:28398-40880 GCA_006410635.1 Cephalophus harveyi | reverse complement strand
TTCTTTCTGGAGTTATTTCTCCACTGACCTCCAGTAGCATATTGGGCACCTACTGACCTGGGGAGTTCCTCTTTCAGTATCCTATCATTTTGCCTTTTCATACTGTTCATGGGGTTCTCAAGGCAAGAATACTGAAGTGGTTTGCCATTCCCTTCTCCAGTGGACCACATTCTGTCAGACCTCTCCATGACCCGCCCGTCTTGGGTTGCCCTGCGGGCATGGCTTAGTTTCATTTAGTTAGACAAGGCTGTGGTCCGAGTGTGATTAGACTGACCAGTTTTCTGTGAGTATGGTTTCAGTGTGTCTGCCCCCTGATGCCCTCTTGCAACACCTACCATCTTACTTGGGTTTCTCTTGCCTTGGGCGCGGGGTATCTCTTCACAGCTGCTCTACCAAAGCACAGCCGCTGCTCCTTACCTTGGATGAGGGATATCTCCTCCCACCGCCCTTCCTGACCTTCAACGTGGAATGGCTCTCTAGGCCCTCCTGCTCCTGCACAACCACCACTCCCTGGGGTTGCTCCTCCCAGTTGCTTCCCTGGCCTCGGGCATGGGGTTGCTCCTCCCGGCCGCCACCCCTGGCCTCAGGTGCCACCCCCTGCCTCGGGCGCCACCCCTTGCCTTGGACGCGGGGTGGCTCCTCTCGGCCGTTCCTGTGCCATCGCAGCCTGGCACTCTAGGCCACTGCCCCTGACCTCAGACGTGGGGTAGCTCTCGGCCACCCTTAGTGCGCTGGCTGCCGCCACTGCCTCCTGCGCTTAGTGCAGAAACTGTAGAATTAATAGGTTAATAAATCTATTAATCTATTAATAAATCTCAATTTGAGAACACATTACAAACTTTTATCGATTTCCAAATAGCCTTTCTGGAATACTTTGGAGAAATTTCATTTCATTATCTTTCTAACAAACTGGAATTCCTTCAAAAATTCTGAATTTTTCCTCTCTCACATTGTCACGTCACAACCTATACCTCAAACGGATGTTTTCTGTATAGACGGGACTAAAAACGCTGAAGCCTCATTCTGGTCTCTTAAAGAATATAAAATTTTTTATACTAAATTTCACTCTGCTCAACAAAACGAATTAGATGCTCTCATTTAGGTTAGTCACCTACATTTTTATCCTATTAATATAGCTTCTGACTCCTTATATTCAGTTTTTGTATTAAGAAATATAGAAACTTCTACCATAAATTCTAATCAATCTATTATCCAACAACTTTTTCTTGAACTACAATTATCGTTAAGAACTACACTTCCCCCATTTATATTCAGTTCAGTTCAGGTTCAGTCACTCAGTTGTGTCCGACTCTTTGTGACCCCATGAATTGCAGTATACCAGGCCTCCCTGTCCATCACCATCTCCCGCAGTTCACTCAGACTCACGTCCATCAAGTCTGTGATGCCATCTAGCCATCTCATCCTCTGTTGTCCCCTTTTCCTCCAGTCCCCAACCCTCCCAGCATCAGAGTCTTTTCCAATGAGTCAACTCTTCACATGAGGTGGCCAAAGTACTGGAGTTTCAGCTTTAGCATCAGTCCTTCCAAAGAACACCCAGGGCCAATCTCCTTTAGAATGGACTGGTTGGATCTCCTTGCAGTCCAAGGGACTCTCAAGAGTCTTCTCCAACACCACAGTTCAAAAGCATCAATTCTTTGGTGCTCAGCTTAGAAGTGTTAGGTTGAGAGTGTAGGTATGTACTGGTTACCTTTTTGGTGTCGGAACTGATCTGCCTGGAAACAACCGTTTCGTTACAGACGAAAAGATATTGCTATCTAGGTTGGTCATAACTTTTCTTCCAAGGACCCATATTCAAACACTTTCTTGTCTTCCTGGCCCAATGGCTCATGGCAATGAATAAGCTGATAAACTTGTCTCTTTTGTTACTCCTGAAGAGCGTCATGCTCTATTATACAATAATTCTGGCTCATTACATCAAATTTGGAAAATTCCATACCGACATGCTAAAGAAATCATTAATAATATCTCTACTTGTAGGCTCCTATATGTTCGACCCTTGCACAAACTATCAATCCTCGCGGATTATAACCTAATGAACCATGGCAAATATATGTAACTCATTGCCCTGAACTTTCTCCCTCTTCCTTCTTACATATCTCAATCGATACCAATTCTTCTTTTATATGGGCCACACCTCCCCAAGGTGAAACTACACGTTATAACTCACCTATTCACTTCCTTTACAATAATGTGAACACCTAGTTCTATAAAAACAGACAATGGCCCTACCTATATTTCTAGGCCATTCAAACAATTTTTACAGTCATTTACTATTAAACATATTACAGGTATTCCTTATAATCCACAAGCACGGGCATAGTTGAACGAGCACATCACACACTGAAACTGCAAAAAAAAATAAAAAAATTCAAAAAAAGGGGAATACACAGGAACACTTCTATCTTCCTTATCTGCTATGGTCTTTACAGACTGGGACCTGGGGACTGGAGTCCATGAAAAGAAGGCAAAATAATGATGCGGGGGAACCAAGTCTCAAGTGAAACAAGGGTAATTTATTTGCAGAAACGCATGCTTATAATCTTCAATAAAAATGATTACTCAGCCATTAAGAATGAAATTCCATCAGTTGCAACAAGATGGATAATCCTGTAAGTAAAAGGTCACTGAAGGGAGTCATTGAAGTGAATCCAAGCAGGTGCTCTTTCCCATGATCTCAATCCTGAGAACTGCATGCAGCTCTGCTCGTTCCTGTTTTCCAGGAACTGATAAGGAACAGAGTCTTGAGAAACAGTACACAAAGGAAGAAAATGCAACATATTGGATCCCTTAAAGTTGAACGTCCCCTGACAATTCCCCCTTTTTTATTTTTTCATAACTGGCGGTGAATGTAGGTACTTTTTGTGAAAAAGGCCCTGACCAATTGTTTGTTTAGTTTGAACAATTTTAGTTGAAAAGCATCAGTATACTACAAATGTAATCACCAGGATAATTATCAGCATTATAGTTCCAGATCCAATACTATGTGTAATTCTTTGAAACCATCCTCGAGGGTCCATCCAGATAATTGATCAGCTAGCTGTTCTGCTAAAGTTTCCAAATTGTTGGAAAAGGGTAAACTCTTAGAGAAGGTTTCAAAGATTTCCCTTTGTAATAACTGTACATGTAAGGAAGGATTATCATGTATGTCTTGCAAATGAAATTTGATTTGTTCCCAATAGTAGGCACTATAGTTGAACCAAACAGGGGTAATACAAAATTGAGTCAAATTCCATTCACATTTTAGTATAACTTGTTTTTGTAAATCTATTACTTAATTGCCGACTCGTTGGATGGCTGTTTTTATTTCCTGTATTTCATCTTGAACTTCCTCATTTATCTGAGCCTGAGTGGTCCAAATAGTATGTGCATCTTTGGTCCAATTTTGAATAAAGTTGTGTGTTTGAATTGAGGCTTGTAAAGCAATGCTTGTGACAGCAGCAGTAGTGCAAATGGCAATTAATCCCCAAATGCCAAGAATTAACCATCCAATGAATCGTTTAGATCATCGAAGTAATTTAGTAACTGGGAATCAAGTCCTGCCATGGGACCCTCTTCCCAGGGTCGTTGGATATATATTGACAACCATAGATTACATCGAGATCGAAGAATCAAAAGGGATTCATTTTTCAAAGAAACATAGGAATTAAGACAAGTATACAATTTGCAATCTAAACAAGTCACAGAACATAAAGTCTTATTAAACTGCAAGTTCCCTATAGCTATAACAAAAGGAAGGGGAACACAAGCTTGTATGAAATATGAATGATTATAATGAAAGGAATAGTTACTATAGCTTGTCCTCATGAAATATCCAGTCCAAGTTTCAAGTTTTTCTGTGTTCGCAGCAAGTTTCCAGATGTCCCATTGTTCAGGCCCAATCCATTTATTGAGGATGATTCGAGGGCACAGGGGTGCCATTTCACCATCAAGCCAGCCAAGAAGTAATTTGTCATGGTAATGTTCCATCATAGTATTAGTAACCTTCTATGCTACTTGAGTAGCATAATCACAGACAGTGCTATTAATATCATCTGAACAGTTAGACAACCACACACCATGGGGTCCCCAATCAACTATGGTGTAACTAGCCACAAACATTAATTTCCTTGATTTAGCTTGACATCTGTATATTCATGTATATATATGAACAGGAATATATTTAAAGTTCTTATAGGTAAACCCTTTGCATAATGATTTTTGTCCTTTTCTTAGAGTTTCAGTAGTGTCGACATGGTTCTCATAGAAAGAAAAGGAGGTAAACAGTCCAAGCAATGTCTGAAAGTTCTTCTTTGGAGGCAGAATGAAAGTCCAGGTTTGTCGGCTAATGTTAATGCATAATTCTGCTGGACCCATGCAGAGAGGAAGGATTTAATACCCTAGAGAAATATTAATTAGTCTCCCTTCTCCCTCAGGATGAAAGGGCCCCTCCAAGTTCCAAGGAGGAGGCATATGTACTGAGTCATGGGTGGATACGATCGGTCCTTTATCTGTCAATTCTACAACCTGCAGTAAAGGGGGGTTGGGTATATAGGCCCAGTGAACTGTGGTGTTGGAGAAGACTCTTGAGAGTCCCTTGGACTGCAAGGAGATCCAACCAGTCCATTCTGAAGGAGATCAGCCCTGGGATTTCTTTGGAAGGAATGATGCTAAAGCTGAAACTCCAGTACTTTGGCCACCTCATGCGAAGAGTTGACTCATTGGAAAAGACTCTGATGCTGGGAGGGATTGGGGGCAGGAGGAGAAGGGGACGACCAAGGATGAGATGGCTGGATGGCATCACGGACTCGATGGACGAGAGTCTGAGTGAACTCCAGGAGATGGTGATGGACGGGGAGGCCTGGCGTGCTGCGATTCATGGGGTCGCGAAGAGTTGGACACGACTGAGCGACTGAACTGAACTGAACTGCCAAATCCACCTGTCCAGATGTCATTAGAGGAGTTAATAGACAGGTATGGTAAAAGAAGTAGTTGGGCAATTCTGTCCCCCTTTTTGAACTGCCATAGTATCTGAGATGACATCATAATTTGAATTTCTCCCTTATCATCTGAATCAATTATTCCAGGGTGAACAGTAATTCCTTTAGAAGTCAAACTAGATCAGCCAAGTAAAAGGCAGAAGGTTTGTGGGGGTAGAAAGAGTATCCATCTCATTAGTTTAAGTGGGACCTTATATACTTCTCAACTAGCTGCTGAGAACAGATAAAAAAAATACCTCAACGTTGTAAGAGGTCTATTAGACCCTTTCCCAAGACATACATCCCGTGATAACTTTGGTACAAGATTAGCCAGGGAGAACAGGTTCCAGACAATGTCTCTATGCAAGATATACTGTTGCTGTGTAAGCAGGGGTACAAGTCTTGAGATATAGGTTCCCAGGCAAGATTTGTTACAGTTATAATCACTATCATAGAGGCTAAGAAAGGCATTTCCATGAGTAAGACATTAGGCTGTGAATCATTAGTTCTGGATCTAAAGAAAGGTCAGTTCTCTGGCAAGATACATTGTTGCACAAGTCTTAAGGGAAGCATGAGTAAGAATGTTTGTCTCCTCCTTATAGGGCCTTGGCCTGCCTAAGTGTTAACTCTTTCATTTCCTCCTGCTTTTAGGAGACTACTGTTGCCACGGAAAGGGGTGAAGAAATCGTTCTGTAACTTCTTCCTGTTGGGAAGAGGCGTAGACCCTAAATTGTCGAGGCAACATATTCTCCTTATCCTCATATTGAGGGTCTCTGATCCAGTGGCCCTGAGTAATAGAGGAGCAGCTGAAACTGCAGGAGCATGAATAACCACTTGTAACTTAAATGTCTAAGCCACTTAGATACAAAGTTCATTATATAGTTACACATATAAAAGCAAACAGCAAGAACCAGATGACTACAATTATTACAGTCAAGATAATTTTCCACCAAGGAGGGCTTTGTATTTGAGCTTCTATAGCATCACATTGACCTGTACCGGTTAACATTTCAAAAGTAATCTGGTTTGGGGGAGTACCAGCTCAAGCATTAGAATTGGCACGATCTCGGGCCACACCCTGAAGCCACATGGTCCACTGAAGATATTCTCCTGGTTTAAGATGAGCCCTTATCAAAAGTCGCCAATCATAAGTTACAAAATTTCCAGTAGAAGATGCCATAGCACTTAAAAGTTCCTTAGTAAAAGGCGAATGAGGGCCATACATAGTTACAGCTTTTTTCATTTGTTGCATGGGAGAAAAATCAATGTCTTCCTATTGAGGTATTATTTGCCCTTGGGCGTTCAGTTCAGTCGCTCAGTCGTGTCCGACTCTGCGACCCCATGAACTGCAGCACACCAGGCCTCCCTGTCCATCACCAACTCCCGGAGTTCACTCAGACTCACACCCATCGAGTCAGTGATGCCATCCAGCCATCTCATCCTCAGTTGTCCCCTTCTCCTCCTGCCCCCAATCCCTCCCAGCATCAGAGTCTTTTCCAATGAGTCAACTCTTTGCATGAGGTGGCCAAAGTATTGGAGTTTCAGCTTTAGCATCAGTTCTTCCAAAGAAATCCCAGGGCTGATCTCCTTCAGAAAGGACTGGTTGGATCTCCTTGCAGTCCAAGGGACTCTCAAGAGTCTTCTCCAACGCCACAGTTCAAAAGCATCAATTCTTCGGTGCTCAGCTTCTCAAAAACAGGAAAAACAGAGAAACCATTGGCCTCAGAGATTCGAGACTGCAAAGCCAGTAACTCAGAAAGCCTTCGTGAAGGAGAATGAGTGGATAGTATTTTCTCATTAATACAAGTGCGTGCCAAAGGCTTATCATTGTCATCAAGAAAAGTATTGTCAGCCTTAGTGTCAAAAAGAGCCTCAGAAGAATTATTGTCAGGGTCATCTTGTACTTGAATTGAGGGGACTTTCGGCTTTGTGTCTGTTGCAGGAGGAGGAAGAGGAGCACTTGGGGCAGGGCTGGTGGGAAAACTCTGAAATCTTTTATGTTGTTCTAATTGAGCCTTTTGTACAGTTTCATCATCTAATTCATATTCATGTAACAAGTGTTCCACCTATTGTCGAATATTGGGGAGGGGAGGGGCTAGAGTTACCTTGAAATGGCAGAATCACAGCTTTAATAAGAGCCCAGAGGGCCAGAAATCTCTTGGAATAGTTTTTCCCCATCTTGAGGCTCGTTTAAGATTCTCTTTAATCTGGTTCCAAATTTCTAAATTGAAACTGCCTCCATCGGGGAACCAGAGATTATGTTCAACCACCGTTTGGAGATAAGCCTCTATTCACTGACACGAAACTGAAAGTCCTTGAATTTACACAAAGGAAGAAAATGCAACATACTGGATCCCTTCAAGTTGAACGTCCCCTGACACTTATCCAGAGCAGAGTTTACTAGATTCCTGGCAGGGAATCTTTAACAGGAGGATTCCTATATGCTGTTTCTCATAAATCCTCTGATCTTTATCAGTTTCTGTTGTCAGAAACCAGTGAACAGCACGCAGCTCTCAGGGCTGAGGTCATAAGATGAGAGAGGCTTGAATCTCCTTCAGTAAACATTCTCCTTACGACAAAACTGCTTAGTCTCGACCCTCTTTCTTAAGATACGGATTGTCTCCCGACCTTGTGACCATTATTAATCCCTGTTCCCATGGTAAGAGTTGCTGTACGTTTAGTTTTCTGACCTTTATCATTATCGAAAGAAATTTCTTGTACAACAGTCTATATATACTCACAGAAATATTAAAGCACATTTGCACCATCAGAGCTTGGGTCTCCATGTCTTTCTTTCTCTCTTTTTCTCTCTTCCACTTTCTTATCATCGATTCCGGACCGCCAGGTTCCAGTCCATTAAAGGACCCAAAGTGGCGTCCAAACAGGGACGCTGGTATACGTAGCATTTCTGACAGAGGGACTCAGGGCCTATTGAGGTTGGGACCTATTGAGGTTGGTAAGTACTAAGACACGGGTCAAATGGCTGGAAAGTCCAATCTTTTCTCTACTTTATTTTACCATTTGTTTAAAGCTCAGGGACTTTTGGTTTTGTACCAATGAATAGAGGCTTGCTTTGAAACAGTGGTTAAATGAAATCCTTGGTTCCCTAATAAAGGTCGTTTTGATTTAGAAATTTGGCACCGGGTCAAAGAAAATGTGGAACAAGTCACCAAGCAGGGAAAAAATATTCCAGTTGATTTCTGATCCCTATGGGCTCCCATTAAAGCTGTAATTCTGCCATTTCAAGGTAAATTCTAGCCCTCCCAATAGTCGACAACAGACAGGACACTTATTGCATGAATATCAAGTAGATGATAAAACTTTCCAAAAGGCTCAAGTAGAACAACATAAGATATTTCAAAATGTTCCTACTAGCCTTGACCGGCTGCTTCAAATGCTCCTCCTCTGCCAGCAGGCACAAATCCAGAAGTCTCTCCTTTGTTAGAACCTAATGATTCTGACGACGACTCTCCTAAGACGCTTTTTAAAGGTTCTTCAGACTGCCCTCCTGCAAGCTCCTGCTTTGAGCTTGCCCACAGGGTCAGAATTTAATTTGTCACTGAAAGAAAAGGTGTGGTCTTGGGAGTTTTGACACAACCCCGAGAACCTCAGCAGCAACCTGTTGCTTACCTAAGTAGAGAATTGGATGTAACTTCACGTGGGTGAAGAGTAATTGGGACAGCAGCTTTATTAGCACCTGAAGCTTTAAAAATAATTAATCGATGAAATCTTACTGTACTGACTTTTCATGACATGAGTGGAATCTTAAATTCTAAGGTTAATATTTGGATGACAGACGGTAGGCTTCTTAAATATCAGTCATTGTTGTCAGAAGGACCAGTAACTAAGCTTAAAGTCTGTGGACATTTAAATTCTGCCACTTTCCTTCCTGAGAAGGAAAATGAAACACCTGATCACGATTGTTCCCAATTTCTAACTTTAAACTATGCGGCTTGGGAGGATATAATGGACATCCCATTAGACAATCCTGACATGGAAGTATTTACAGATGGCGGTTCCTTTGTTTGGGATGGAAAGCATAAAGCATGTTACGCCATGGTGACTGCTGAACAGGTTGTAGAAGCAAAATCTCTCTCCCAGGGAACCAGTGCTCAGTTAGCGGAGCTTGTGGCTCTGACCCAAGCTCTAGAGTTACGCAAAGGGCAGCGAGTATCTACACAGATTCTAAGTATGCTTATTTGACTTTACATGCTCATGCTGCAATATGGAAAGAAAGACAGTTTAAAACAGCAACAGGAGAACCTGTTAAGCATTTCAGAGAGATTGAGAGACTTTTAACTGCTATATATTGTCCTAAAGAAGTAGCTGTTATGCATTGCAAAGGGCACAGCAGGGATGGGAGTAAAGCAGCAGAAGGTAATCAGCTGGGTGACTATCAAGCCAGAAAAGCAGCACTTTAAGAAACCCCTTCACTGCAGACACCCTTGATCTAGTCAGGTCCGGTAGAACAGGAAAAACCACAATATACTGAGGAAGAATTAGAAAGATATGAGAAAAGAGGAACTAAGATTATGGATAATGGATGGTTACAGTCCGAGGATGGACGATTAATAATTCCTGAAAATGCTCAATGGAAAATTCTTAAGAGTTTACACCAGAGTTTTCATTTGGGTGCAGAGAGTACTTACCAGATGGCGTCTCATTTGTTTGAAGGTAAAAATGTAATGAAAACTTTAAGAACATTATTAAAAGGTGTGAGGTTTGTCAGAAACATAACCCAAAGACTGAAAAGCTAGCAAAATCTGGATTACAACGAGGTGGAAAGCATCCTGGAGAGGACTGGGAAATTGATTTTACTCATATGCCAAAAGCTAATGGGTATTCTTGCTTACAAGTTTGGGTGGATACTTTTACTGGATGGATCTTTGCATGCTTCAGCAATGACCTTTCATGCTCTTCTGAACAAAAAACAGCTAGAGAAATTACTTGCTTATGAGAATGCAAATCAGGAATGTCAAAGAGCTATCATTCCAATTCGTGAGACTGGGACTATTATTGATTATTTGAATGCCTGTCGCAATCTACAATCAGAAACTCAAAAGATGCAAATGCTAGCTAAGAAAATGGCTGCTGCCTTCTAGAAAGGGTAATGAAGGATATTTTACATGTGGAGATAAAAACCATTTAGAAAGGGACTGCCCTAAGAAGGCTAATAAAAAACTTCAAAGAATCTGCCCTTGCTGCCAGAGAGGAATGCATTGGGCCAAAGACTGTAAATCTAAATTTGATATTGAAGGAAAACCTATACCGGGAAACTCCAAACAGGGGACACCTCCCCCTCCCTACCCAGGTCCCCTACAACAAAAACCAGAGGCAAATTCTATCTTTTTCCTCAAACTCTCAATATCTGGCAGTGTTGCCGTCGATATACCAGCCCTAAATGATTTTTCCCTTTACCCTCAAGCAGTCCCTTCTAGAGTACCTAACCGGACTTTTTGGACCCCTGCCCCCACAAACCTTCAGTCTTTTACTTGGCCAATCTAGTTTGACTTCTAAAGGAATTACTGTTCACCCTGGAGTAATTGATTTGATTATAAAGGACAAATTCAAATGATGATGTCATCTCAGATTCTATGGCAATTCAAAAAAGGGGACAAAATTGCTCAATTACTTCTTTTCCCTTATATTTCTATTAACTCCTCTAATAACGTACAGACAAGCAGATTCAGCAGATCAAAAACAATCCTTATGGACATCATTGGTATCTCAATATGCCAGACCACATATAAATATCAAAATTAATGGTTCAAGATTTTCTGGTCTCCTCGACACTGGATCTGATATTACTATTATTTCCAAACACTTGTGGCCCCAAACCTGGCCTATACAAAAAATCTCTTGCCAAATTGCAGGAATTTCTCAAACCAAAGCACAAGAAATTTATCAAAATATTCAAAGCTACCCATATGAAGGACCGAAAGGCCAGCCTGCAACATTAAGACCTAATGTGATAGATGTACCCCTTAATCTAATAGGAAGGAACTTACTTATGCAATGGCAAACTCGGATATACATTCCACATTTTTCCTAGGGGCCACTACTCATTTAACAAACAAAGCAATAATTAAAATAACTTGGAAGAATGACGAGCCTATTTGCACAGAACAATGGCCCCTTACAAAAGAAAAATTACAGGCTACTAAAGAACTTATAGACACACAATTAGAATTAAAACATATTGAGGAATCTTACTCTCCTTGGAACTCTATTTTTGTTATAAAAAAGAAATCTAACAAATGACATCTCTTAACAGATCTTAGAAAAGTTAATGCATCTATGAATCCCATGGGTGCACTACAACCAGGGATCCCATCCCCTACTACTGTTCCTCAAAATTGGCAATTATTATTACTGATTTACAAGATTGCTTTTTAAATATACCTTTACACCCTTTAGACTGAGAGAGATTCACTTTCTCTCTCCCTTTTCCTAATCACATCTGGCCTCATAAAAGATTTCAATAGACTGTGCTACCTCAAGGTATACTGAACAGTCCTATTTGTCAAAATTTTGTAGCCAAGGCTTTACATCCAATGTGACAGCACTTCCCTCATGCATATATCATTAATAATATACTGTAACTACAAAAAGGAGAAGTGATATTTTTGACACGGAATGGCTAAGATATTCATTCTTTAGACTCCAGAGAAAACTGCTTAAAATAAAATCTTTTTTGAAATTGCAAAACTGGTTCTTCTTACATGTGGAGTTAGGAAAAGATTAACTTGTTAAAATACTTTTTTGGAGCTCCAATTCTGCCTGGGAAACAAAAACAGGCCTAAGAAAAAACCTAAAGTTAACTCTTATCATGTCCTTGGGATACACAGCCCACTCTATCTGGGACTCCAGCCATAAACAAATTGGTGGAACTAATGGAAAAGCAAGAGAGTTCCAGAAAAACATCTATTTCTGCTTTATTGACTATGCCAAAGCCTTTGACTGTGTGGATCACAATAAACTGTGGAAAATTCTGAAAGAGATGAGAATGCCAGACCACCTGACCTGCCTCTTGAGAAATCTGTATGCAGGCCAGGAAGCAACAGTTAGAACTTGACATGGAACAACAGACTGGTTCCAAATAGGAAAAGGAGTCCGTCAAGGCTGTATATTGTCACCCTGCTTATTTAACTTCTATGCAGAGTACATCATGAGAAACGCTGGGCTGGAAGAAACACAAGCTGGAATCAAGATTGCGGGAGAAATCTCAATAACCTCAGATATGCAGATGACACCACCCTTATGGCAGAAAGTGAAGAGGAACTACAAAGCCTCTTGATGCAAGTGAAAAGAGGAGAGTGAAAAAGTTGGCTTAAAGCTCTACATTCAGAAAACGAAGATCATGGCATCCGGTCCCATCACTTCCTGTCTCTTATACACATCTCCAAGCAGGAGACACAAGAGATGCTGGTTTGATCCCTGGGTTGAGAAGATCCGTTAGAGAAGGAAATGGTCAACCCACTCCAGTATTGTTGCCTGGAAAATTCC
>SJYT01036367.1:2963-13580 GCA_006410635.1 Cephalophus harveyi | reverse complement strand
ATCACAGCAGGATCCTCTATGACCCACCTCCCAGAATACTGGAAATAAGAGCAAAAATAAACAAATGAGACCTAATTAAACTTAAAAGCTTCTGCACAACAAAGGAAACTATAAGCAAGGTGAAAAGACAGCCTTCAGAATGGGAGAAAATAATAGCAAATGAAGCAACTGACAAACAACTAATCTCAAAAATATACAAGCAACTCCTGCAGCTTAATTCCAGAAAAATAAACAACCCAATCAAAACATGGGCCAAAGAACTAAAAAGACATTTCTCCAAAGAGGACATACAGATGGCTAACAAACACATGAAAAGATCCTCAACATCACTCATTATCAGAGAAATGCAAATCAAAACCACAATGAGGTACCATTTCACACCAGTCAGAATGGCTGTGATCCAAAAGTCTACAAGCAATAAATGCTGGAGAGGGTGTGGAGAAAAGTGAACCCTCTTACACTGTTGGTGGGAATGCAAACTAGTACAGCCACTATGGAGAACAGTGTGGAGATTCCTTAAAAAACTGGAAATAGAACTGCCTTATGACCCAGCAATCCCACTGCTGGGCATACACACCAAGGAAACCAGAAATGAAAGAGACACGTGTACCCCCAATGTTCATCGCAGCACTGTTTATAATAGCCGGGACATGGAAGCAACCTAGATGTCCATCAGCAGATGAAAGGATAAGAAGGCTGTGGTACATATACACAATGGAGTATTACTCAGCCATTAAGAAGAATTCATTTGAATCAGTTCTAATGAGGTGGATGAAACTGAAGCCTATTATACAGAGTGAAGTAAGTCAGAAAGAAAAACACCAATACAATATACTAACCCATATATATGGAATTTAGAAAGATGGTAACGATAACCCTGTATGCGAGACAGCAAAAGAGACACAGATGTATAGAACAGGCGTTTGGACTCTGTGGGAGAGGTAAAGGATGGGATATTTGGGAGAATGGCATTGAAACATGTATAATATCATATATGAAACGAATCGCCAGTCCAGGTTCGATGTATGATACTGGATGCTTGGGGCTGGTGCACTAGGATGACCAAGAGAGATAGTACAGGGAGGGAGGAGGGAGCGGGGTTCAGGATGGGGAACATGTGTATACCTGTGGTGGACTCATGTTGATGTATGGCAAAGCCAATAAAATATTGTAAAGTAATTAACCTCCAATGAAAATAAATACATTTATATTTTAAAAAAAGATATAATGTAGATAAAGTTGTATCATAAAGAACATGACAGAATATAGATATTACCTTTTTTAAACAAATAAATTTTGAGTATTTACTTAAAATAAAACATGTACTACTGACAGCACTAATTTGCTTTAAAAGGCTTGAGGTAAATTAACATGTTTTTCTCTAATCAGAGCAGGAGACACACCCAACTGGCCCACAAAGTGGTAAGAGAACCAGGATATGAATCTGAACCTACTGGGATGACTGAGAAAATTTATTTGTAAACATGACCACCCACCAAATGAACAGACTAGAAAATATTTTTAAAAAATACAAGGAACTTAGAAAGAAAATATCAAAGAAGATAGAAGACAGAAGTAGTCTGTTTAACTATCATTCAACCATCCCATCTTGAAATGGGTTGTGAGTCATCATGGATGCACAGAGTGATTTAGGTCATGTCCTGAGAAACATGTTCAATAAATGTTCAGAGATTATCTTTACAGTGAGAGTATGTAGAAGGTAGAAAGATGTGATAGGTAAAAACAATGTTTCCATCCATATCAAGGTACTATGCGAGGACTGGTCAGGACTAAGAAAGGGCCTGCATGGAGCACAGGATACACACAGGTTTACGTCAGATATCAGCTTATGACTACATGTCTTTGTGAAAATAACTGAGAGCACAAACTGATATACTGACCTTAAAAGAAAAGAACTGGTTCAGCAAGTTTATGGGCATTATACATGGGTATGGGACACAAACAAGAGAGATTTTAAAAGTGACTGTGATATATGGAGAAAGCAGGATAATACCTGTTATACTATTTACAATGTAATGTATCCAACTCTGAATTTTGTAAGTTACAATGGAATGCTTATATTCAAGAAAAACATAACACAATATTCCAGGATATTGTGTAAGAATCTTATTAGCAGAAATCAGAAGGAAAATCCAGGAAAAAGCTATCTAAACCTGGGTTCCTCTGCCAAGTATGATTAACCTCTCCATTGGACATTTATTTCATTTCTTCTTCCACACATGTTCATCTCAAGATTGAGGAGTATCAAAGAAAAGGAGGGATTGACACTGACTCTGGAAGACCTTCCTAGTTACAAAAGCCTTTCTGAGGCATCCAACTCTTTTTTGTAGAAAAAGGCTTTATTCTCCTAGACCTTCCCTGAGTTCAAACGAGCAGATTCAAACAGTTACTAATACATTAGAAGACATTAAAGGATCATACCATGTTCAAGTGGGATTTATTGCAGGGATGCAAGATTTCTCAATATCCACAAGTTAATCACTATGATACACCACATTAACAGTTGAAGACTAAAACCATATGATCATCAATAGACACAGAAAAGGTTCTGACAAAATTCAAGTGCCATTTATGATAAAAAACCCTTTTGAAAGTCAGCAAAGACGGATCCTACCTCAACATAATTAAGACTGTATATGTCAAACACACAGCTAACATCATACTCAACAGGGAAAAACTGAAAGCACTCCCCTTAACAACATGAATCAGACAAAAATATTCGCTATTGCCACTTTTACTGAACATATTTTTGGAAGCCCTAGCCACAACAATCAGAAAAGAAAGAGAAATAAAAGGAATTCAAGGTAAAAAAAAGAAGTAAAACTCACTATGATGCTACACACAGAAAATCTCGAAGATGCCACCAGATGACTACTAGACCTCATCAATGAACAGAGTAAACTTGCTGGATACAAAATATATAGAAAACTGCTGCATGTCTATACACTAATAATGATATGTCAGAAAGTGAAATTAATGAAACAATCCCATTCACCATCTCAGAGAAAAGAATACAATTCTAAGGAAAAATCTACCTAAAAAGTCAAAAGAACTGTACTCATAAAACTATAAGCTGCTGATGACTGATACCAAAGATGACACAAACAGATGGCACAAACATATGCCATGTTCTTGGATTGAAAGAAGTAACACTGTCAAAA
This sequence comes from Cephalophus harveyi, assembly GCA_006410635.1. Classification (NCBI taxonomy): domain Eukaryota; kingdom Metazoa; phylum Chordata; class Mammalia; order Artiodactyla; family Bovidae; genus Cephalophus; species Cephalophus harveyi. The sequence goes on along the minus strand of SJYT01036367.1, from coordinate 10,398 downwards.
TGACCATACTGTCCAAGGCAATCTACATATTCAGTGCAACCCTTATCAAATTAACAATGACATATTTCATTAAAAAAAAATTAATTTGTACCAAAATACAAAAGACTCTGATATCTAAAATGATCTTGAGAAAGAAGAACAGAGCTGGAGGAATCACGTTCCCTGAGTTCAGACTATACTACCAACTGACAGTCAACAAAGTGAAAGTGAAGTCGCTCAGTCGTGTCCAACTCTTTGTGACCCATCGACTATAGACTACCAGGTTCCTCTGTCCATCGGATTTTACAGGCAAGAATACTGAAGTGGGTTGCCATTTCCTTCTCCAGCAGATCTTTCTGACCCAGGGATTGAACCTGGGTCTCCTGCATTGTAGGCAGATGGCTTTACCATCTGAGCCAGCAGGGAAGTGGTATGATGATGGCACAAAACAGAAACACAGATCAGTAGAACAGGACAGAAAATCCAGAAATAAATCAATTTACTTAAGATTCAGTTATTCTATAACAAAGGAGGAAAGAATATAGAATGAAGAAGTCTCTTTAATAAGTGATGCTGGGATAAATGGATAGTTACATGAAAAAGAATGAAATTAGAACATTCTCTAACACCACATACAAAAATAAACTCAAAATGTGTTAAACATCTAAATGCAAGACTAGATACTATAATATTCATAGTGGAAAACAAATGCAAAACACTGACATAAATGTCAGCAAAAATTTTTTTGAATCTATCTCTTAGAATCATGGTAATAAAAGCAAAATCAAACAAACGAGATCTAATTAAATTTAAAACCTTTTTGCAAAGCAAAGGAAACCAAAAAAAGAACAAAAATTCAACTTTTGGACTAGGAGACTATCTATGCAAATGATGCTACCTATAAGGGATTTATTTCCAAAATATACAAACAGTTTCTACAGTTTAATATCACAACAAACAAACAAACAACCCAATCAAACACTGGGCAGAAGATCAAAACAGATAATTCTCCAAAGGAGACAAACAGATGACCAACAGTCACCTGAAAAGATGTTTGATGTCTCTACTTAGAAGAGAAATGCAAATCAAAACCACAAAAATGTATCACCTCACACTGGTCAGAATGACCACCATCAAAAAGTCTACAAACAATAAATGCTTGAGAGGGTTTGGAGAAAAGAGAACCCTCCTACACTGTTGGAAGGAACATAAATTGGTACTGCCACTTTGGAGAATAGCATGGAGGTTCCATAAAGAACTAAAAATAGAGCTATCACAGGAACCAGCAATTCTAATCCTGGGCATATATCCAGAAAGGATGAAAACTAATTCAAAATGATACATGCACCCCAATGTTTTTAGCAGCACTATTTATACCAGCCAAAACACAGCAGCAACCTAAATGTTCACTGACAGTCAAAGGGATGAAGAATATGTGGTACATATATACAAGGGAATATTGTGAAGTGAAAGTAGCTCAGCCGTGTCCAACTCTTTAAGACCCCATGACCTGCAGCTGCCAGACTCCCCTGTCCATGAAATTCTCCAGACAAGAACACTGGAGTGGGTTGCCACCCCCACAGCATAAAACACAACGAAGTAACGCCTTTTGCAGCAATATAGACAGACTTAGGGATTATTCTAAGTGAAATCAGACAGAGAAAGACAAGTATCAGAGGATATTATATGCTGAACTGAAATAAATGACACAAATGAACTTATTCACAAAATAAACTCACCAGAATGAAAAACAAACTTATGGTGACCAAAAGGGGTAGTGCAGGATGGTGATGGGGGCAGGAAAGGGAGAGATAAATTACGAGTCTGAGTATTTACAAACTAATGTATACACAAAATAGATAAACAACAAGAACCTACGATATAGCTCAGGGAACTATATTGAGTATCTTGTAAACTGCTGTATACCTGAAACACAAAATTGTAAATTAACTATGCTTAAAAAGTAGAGAAGGAAATGACAACCCACTCCAGTATTCTTGCCTGGAGAATCCCAGGGACAGAAGAGCCTGGTGAGCTGCCATCTGTGAGGTCACATAGCATCAGACACGACTGATGCTACTTAGCAGAAGCAGCATACCTAAAAAGAATGGTTAAAACGAAAACAAAAACACCTCTTGCAGAGATGTTCAAAAGACATTTCACAAGGGTGTAAAAACGACTAAATGGGGAAGCAGTCTATGAAACAAGACATGTTGACAAAACTGAATCCCCACCAGCAAAAGAATTTACTTGGAACAATATCTTACACTGAAGACAAAAACGAACTCAAAATGGTTCAAAGACCTAAACCTAAGTCCCAAATGTATAAAACTCCTAGAAGTAAACGTGCAGGAAATGTTTCTGGAAATTGAACCCACAAATGATTTACCAGATATAACACCAAAAGCACAGGCCACAAAATAAAACCAGACTGAACTATATCAAAATTATAAACTACTTTGCATTAAAGTACAGTGAGTTTGAAAAGACAATCAACAATAAAAGAGAAAATAGTTCAGTTCAGTCGCTCAGTCATGTCCGACTCTTTGCGACCCCATGAATCGCAGCATGCCAGGCCTCCCTGTCCATCACCAACTCCCAGAGTTCACTCAGACTCACGTCCATCGAGTCAGTGATGCCATCCAGCCATCTCTGTCGTCCCCTTCTCCTCCTGCCTCCAATTCCTCCCGGCATCAGAGTATTTTCCAATGAGTCAATTCTTCGCATGAGGTGGCCAAAGTACTGGATTTTCAGCTTTAGCATCATTCCTTCCAAAGAAATCCCAGAGCTGATCTCCTTTAGGATGGACTGGTTGGATCTCCTTGCAGTCCAAGGGACTCTCAAGAGTCTTCTCAAACACCACAGTTCAAAAGTAAGTGAGCACAAAGAATATATAAAGAATTTTAAGAGGGACTGATCACCAGTTCTACTACAGGGACCATTTCCCAATCAACCATCCAACGCATTGCAAATACAAAACAGAAACACTAAGAGTAACACAGAAATTTGAACTTAATGATAAAATAAAAAAATACCTACAATGCACAGAATAACAGTGCAGCCAACAGCCTCATAGATATGAGAATGCGAACGTGGACAAACTTGTCCTGGGATAAATTCCCATACCATTTACAGAGGCTAAAATACATGGTCCTTGATGTACATGAACAACACTGTCATGGTGCCCTTGACAGAGTCTCCAAAGCCAGAAAATAACCTGGAAAGATGTATCAGGCTCTCGTGATACTTTCTCTCTCATCATCCTAGAACATACTGACCACTCTACTGGATAGCTTCAAGTGCTGACTTTGTACAGAGCAAGAAAATAACATTAGGAATAGTGTCTCCATCACAGTTTTCTGTTACCTACTAAATCCACTCCTCAGAGACTCACCAGAGGCTGCCAATTAAACATAGGTGGATTATCACAGCAAGGAAACCAGATAAAATTTCAGACCCTCAGGAATATATTTCAAAGAAATTTAAGAGGTAAAATGATATAAAGTAAGGAGAATGGAACATTAGGAACAGCTGACATTCCCAGACTGGGTAGAGCAGCACAAGAGTAAAATAAATACAACATGAAGGTCAGACATTACAGCATCTTGAGATGGGACCATACGCTCGACCCACAGATGGCAAGCTAAGAGCCTGCGAGATTCACATATGCTCCCCTCATAGGATCTACGATCAAAAAGACGATCTCTCTACCCAATCTTACATTTTCCTAAGTAACAACCACAGAGGATCCAATCCACCAACTTGTCTCACTCCTAAACAGAAAAAAACAGCCCTTTTGAGATACTCGTTTTTCTTTATATGTTGTAGTTTTGGCTACTTTTACATCACTCCCCACTGTCCAGAGCTTTTTCTCATGCTCCAATGTGGAGATAATATTCAGATCAGAAACAGAAATTCTGGGACTCCCCTGGTGATCCAGTGGTTAAGACTCTGCATTTCCAATGCAGGGGGTGCAGGTTTGATCCTTAGTCAGGGAACTAAGATCCCACATGCAGAATGGTGCAGCCAAAAAAAAGTAAACAAGCAAGCAAAAACAGATATTCACCATTATCAGAAGAAAGAAATCTAAAGTGCTATGGATTTTTTTAAACACTGAGCAAAAGTCAAAAGGAAGAAAATAGGAACTCGGCTTTTTTGTTTTTTTTTTTTAACATCTGCCAGTGAGCTTTGTACATAATTAAGCTCTGGGACAACCTCAGATATGACATGAAACAGACACAGCATCTTAAGAGGGTCAGTTTAAACTTGTGAAGTTGTGTCATGCCCGAGTCACCAGAACTCTCAGATGAAAGACATCAGGGCCTCCTAAGGGGCACACAGGGAAAATGCAGATACCCTAGGGCAGCTCTGGAAGGAAGTCATCCTCACCCACAGACAGCAGGTTCCTGTAGGTCTCCAGCATCACGTCCCTGTACAAGGCCCTCTGAGCAGGGTCCAGGAATTCCCACTCCTCCTGAGTGAATTCGATGGCCACATCCTCAGAGGTCAGTCGTTCCTGAAATGAAACCACATGTCACCAAAAGGGCCATGAAAAGTGCTCATGTTCATGCAAAAGAGAAAGGGTAGTAAGGGGTACGGATTGACTTGGTTGAAGTATGTGTTCTAACAGATCCATGCAGGGGTATCTGGAGAAATTATGCATCTCTAATGTTAACTTCTTATGCTTTTTGCTAAGACCTTATGAGATCCTTCACTTAATATGGATTTTTCATCATTGTTCAAAATCCATGAAATATATAAAAATAAAGCTCAACACTGTTTTGGCTATACAGAAGTGTCAGATATGATGTTCTACCCAGTGAGTGCAACTCATTATCTCGATGAGGTACAGCATGAGTGGTGTCTTCAGAGATGACAAAGTCCACAGCACTTTTAATGGAAAGGTCAAAACTTTCAGGTATGATGTTGATAACAGCAGCAAGGACTAAAAGTGTCTGAGGGCTTCCTGTTGCTCTAAACAACTGTAGCATTACTCTAAACATTAAATAAGTACTTTACAGGCAAGAACCTGTCATCAATATAATAGCTCATTGAAGAACCATCTGGGTCAGGAAGATCCCCTGGAGAAGGAAATGGCAACCCACTCCAGTACTCTTGCCTGGAGAATCCCATGGAGGGAGGAGCCTGGTAGGCTACAAGTCCATGGGGTCGCAAAGAGTCGGACACGTGATGAGGTACAGCATGAGTGGTGTCTTCAGAGATGACAAAGTCCATGGCACTTTTAATGGAAAGGTCATAATTTTCAGGTATGATGTTGATAACAGCAGCAAGGACTAAAACTGTCTGAAGGCTTCCTGTTGCTCTAAATTACTGTAGTGTTACTCTAAACATTAAATAAGTACTTTACAGGCAAGAACCTGTCATCAAAATAATAGCTCATTAAAGAACTATCTGTTCCCACCTTACAGAAGAAAACCTGTGTCACAGACACTCTGAGAAACTCGACTCAGATCAAGAAGGTAAGAAATGTTACAGGAAGCACCTGAACTCAGAAGCCTGGGCTCAGCGACTGAAGCTTAAGCATCTAACAGTGAAGTAATACAGAGAACATTACAAGTCCTTTGACAGAGGGCTTCTAAAGAAAACTTGAAAGAAGTCCAAGGTGAGCCTCCTCCCTGCCTCTGTCTTCTCTGCAGGGGGTGCAGCTATCGGGCCTCAGCCCTTCATCCCTTGAAAATGGACACCTGTGCCAAATTAGTCTCCCTGATCGGGAGAGCCTCTCCCTTGTTGAGTGACCACTGTCCACAGTGGTGGTGAAGGACTGGAGACACTGACCCATGAGAGCCACAGCAGCTTGGTAGCCCCAGATCCTCAGACCATCTCACTTATTCCTAGCCACAGCTTCCAAACCAGTGTCATTTCAAAGGACTCTGACACAGCAGCCAAGTTCCCTGGAGCTGGAGCTGCCACAGCAGGGGTGGCTGGCTCTGGGGCTGGAAGTGGGACTGTGTTCGGGAGCTTCATCACTGTTATGCCAGGAACCCTTCTCTGAAACAGTAGCTCTTCTACGCCATGGGCTTGGCCCTCTCAAAGGCCATGGGGCTCTTTTGCCTGATGGTGGTCTAGCTCATCTTCTTCATGATATGAAGGAGCTGTTTCCACCTCCCATAGTTCTTTCTCCTGTGGCTGTCCTGTATGTTCCCTTTCCTGGAACTCTCCAGGCAGCCTGGGGAAAGTGGTGGGCTCAGGGTTTGACAGAAGGAAAACAAATAAATATTGTATTAATATGAAAAAAAAAAAAAAGTCCAAGGTGAACAATGTGGATTGGCATGAAAGGTCATTATAGACGTGGATACAGAAACACAACTGTTAGTAATTTACTACCTAAAACACTAACAGGATTGTTTAGAAAATTTCAAGGCCACAGATTATACTGATAACATAATTTCAAGTGAAAAAAAAAAGGTGATATGTAGTTGGCGTCTGCCTCCAATGCAGGAGACCCGGGTTCAATCCCTGGATCAGGAAGATCCCCTGGAGAAGGAAATGGCAATCCACTCCAGTATTCTTGCCTGGAGAATCCCATGGACAGAGAAGCCTAGTAGGTTACAGTCCACGGGGTCGCAAAGAGTCGGACACGACTGAGTGACTTCACCTCACCAGTTCTAAAATCATGATGTCTTCTATCTAAACCACAGACTTGCGCATGCATGCATGCTTATCTATAAAACATTAACTGACATGAGAGGATTCGTCTTTTGACAGATTCCTTGGACAATTTTATATCATCCTTTTATTCCCATGTATTTCATCATCCTTCAGACGATAAAAATGTATCTTTTGTACTCAGCTGAGTTTGTCAACAGGATGCTATACTAGGCTACCAAAAGAAAACTGGTAAAAACATTAAAAAAAAAAAGAATACTTGAACTCAATTCATAATAAAGTTACCATATACAAAGATACAATTTTATCCATTTAAATTTACATAGCAAGGCATTAACAGAAGCCAAAAACCTTCTGTGCTTTTTTTCCCATTAATAAAACAGTGATTTGAAATTAGAAGAGTCACTAGATTATGACAAAAAAGAATTATCACAACAGCAAAGTAAAAAAACTTCTCGGAGAATTAAAAATCATGGCAAAAAAGAATATGGAAAAAAAAAGTTATTAAGGAAGACTATCTGAAGAAACATTATAATAGGAAGGAAAGACTCAATACATTCCTTCTGAAATTACAGTGGCATGAAAGGAGCTGTCCAGGGGGCCTGTCTTCACCACCATAGGATGCACAGGAGCAAGGGCCACTAGAAGAAGTAAGAGGAGGTAAAACACAGGGCAAGAGACAGAGTTTGTCAGAGAGTTGAAACAGGTAGTACTCACAAACCTAAGGACATGGAAAGGTGAAAAGTGAAAGGATGGAAAAAGACAGTCCATCTTAAAGAGAGCAGGGGAGACTATTATAGCAGGCAAAATAAACTGAAGAAAAAAAAAA
>SJYT01036364.1:747-55331 GCA_006410635.1 Cephalophus harveyi | reverse complement strand
CTACATTTTTTTTTAACTGATTCAAATCTGTTGGCTGTATTTAAAAGTGCCTGAAAATATGATGTCATTATTTGAAAAGGCATACTATAAATATATGTAGCAGACATTATTCAATTAACCAAACACAAAATAAAATTTAGGTCAAAACATGAATAAAGCAATGTCATAGCTAGACTTGAAGGCTTGGTCTTATTTATGATTCAAGAATTTAAAGGAAAAAGACCATTGGTGTTGCTATTTTCATCCTAGGGAAAGTGAAGTCACCTGTAGAATAATCAAGAAAAATACTTCTGAAAAATCAACATTAAGGTTTCAGTAGTCTGGAATTTTACTATAACAATTAAAGAAACATTTAACCACTGAAGTTGTTTTGTTAGCAATAAGATTTTTTTTTTTTTAATGGAAAAGAGAAATAGCCACCTACTAGCCATTACTATCAGTCAAATCCCTTTATTACATCATCACTTGATTTTCATGAGTTATTACTTTGAGCATTAACATCTTCTTTGTTAAAAAGCAATTCAGTTGAGATATATGTCTTCTCTTCAGTAGTATCTGCTAAAGTGAAAGTGAAGTTGCTCAGTTGTGTCCAACTCTTTGTGACCCCATGGACTGTAGCCTACCACACTCCTCCATCCATGGGATTTTCCAGGCAAGAGTGCTGGAGTGTGCTGGAGTGGGTTGCTATTTCCATCTCTTCCCAACCCAGGGATTGAACCTGGGTCTCCCACATTGTAAGAAGACGCTTTACCATCTGAGTCACCAGGGAAGTCCTAGTATCTGCTAAGGACCTCACTTTGTCAGTGTTCAGCCTCCAATTCCTGATCACAGACTATCCAAAAGGCATGATGCTCTCTGGGTCACAAGACACGTTTGTTTGACATTTTCTGCTTTGATCAGCTCTCCACCCTCACCCTATGTGGCCACAGAAACCCATGGGGATAGTGATGGGGAATTTAAATTTAGGATTTAAAATTTTAAATTTGAACAGAATCTTCTCAAAACCCCTGAGTGTGAGCAGTGGGTAAAGGCACTCCATTTACAAATACCACACTGTATGGTTCTATTTCCTCTACAGAATCATTTTTAGAGTCACAGAACCAAACAAAAAAAAACGTAATCATAGATTCAAACGGGAGAAGTAAAGCAGTAAAGCTTCTGAAAGGGAAATATTTTCATGAACTTGTAAATCAAAACATAAGTCCTTACTTTTAATACAATCCATTTACCATTTTTTTGCCTCTATGATTAGTGTTTTGTGTCCTGTTTATTAAATCTTTGTTCAACTCCTGCCTCTTTCAGATGCTGTTTTCTGTTGCTTTTTTAAAGTCTCATTATGCACATGCCCAGCTTAGAAATCAGCCTAATGTTTAAGAAGAAATTGTATACAGAATATTTGGACTCTTTTTCTTAAGTTTCTTGTTCTCTGGGGTTTTTTTCTTCATCTCTCAGACACTGTGGCGACCCCCAAATCTTGACCTCTGTCTCTTTAGCCCAATAAAACTCATCTTTATTCCCCAACTGACCTCTATGCCATCCTGAGCACTTCACTCAAGAATTATTGTTCTGGAAATCCTGCCTGTATTCACTACACATCAATGCCTTCTAATAGTCGTTTCATATAACAATATGTTGTTTCACTTGTTTAATTTTCAGTAAGAGGATTGGTCCAGTATTAGGGACTCTGTCATGACTGGAACTGAAAAACACATGTCCTTACTTTCAGAGAGTGTTTATAATTAAAGGAACTTCCAAGTGTTCCCTTTCCTAAGTGGATTGCTCCAGGACTATATTACTTGTTTTCTCAGTCTGGAGATTGGGGTGAAGACAGTTTAGACTCTCCAGTTGCCATTGATAAACAGAATCCAGGCACTGATCTGCTACCTCATCTATAGTCAGACAAGAAAAACTGTGTTGGCAATAAAGGATAACATTGCAGAAGTAGAAGTAATAAGACGTACAAATTCTAATCCTAGTCTTTAAAGGGTAGCAATGTTCCTTTTATTTCTAGGGAGTAGCATGCCTACATAGGTTTCAGAAAATAATAAAAGTGCCGTAGTAAAAATATTTGATTAAAGGGTAATTTTTCCCTCTGACTCTATTTAGCATTGTTTCATTGGATAGAGTATCTAAAGTGGAATTAATAAGTCAAGATAATAATTTTAATGCTCTTGTGTATTTGTGTTTCAAAAGTGTTAACAGAATGTATTCCCATTTAAAATCTATTACTCGACATACAGAGTTATACCCATTTTACCACAATGTGGACAACTTTGAATGATTTTGTTAAGATTTGAATATAATTCTCATATGTTTGATCTTTTAGGATTTGAAATTTTAACCATATCAATTTCATGTACTCAAACTCACTGACTCACAAAAAAAGTCTGTTTCTATTCATGTACTCAATTTCATGTACTCAAACTCACTGACTCACAAAAAAAGTCTGTTTCTATTCAAACTGTGTATTCATTGTTGATGAATTTTAAGATTGCAGGTTGGCTCAGCACAGATAGTAGTTATGATTCTATTTTAAGGGTATTTTAAGGGTAATAATATAAATTTGTTTGTCTACATTTCCCTGTCCACCTTTAAAAGTATTGAGGCAGTGTTAGGTTCTGTTTTCAGTAATGGCTGAGTTAGATCTTACTGAAATGACCTTACACAGATAACAACTGTACACTCTGGAACATATGAATAATAATAATAACAACAATAATAATGTCACTTCTTGAAGGTACAGGTCAGTGAACTGAAATACATGCTTAGGGGAGGTGAGAGAAATTAAAGAAGACCTAAATAAGTAAAAATATAAACAATGTTTATGGGTTGAAAAACTCCATGTTATTAAGATCACAGTTTTCCCAAAATTGACATGTGGAATCATTGCAATGCCAATCAGTGTCAAATAGGCTTTTGAAAAGAAACTTGACTTAAAGGTTAACATCATTAATGATGCCATTCTTAAAGAGATGGGAATACCAGGCCACCTGACCTGCCTCTTGAGAAATCTGTATGCACGTCAGGAAGCAGCAGCTAGAACTGGACGTGGAACAACAGACTGGTTCCAAATTGGGAAAGGAGTATGTCAAGGCTGTATATTGTCACCCTACTTATTTAACTTCTATGCAGAGTGCATCATGAGAAATGCTGGGCTGGAAGAAGCACAAGCCGGAATCAAGATTGCCGGGAGAAATATCAATAAGCTCAGATATGCAGATGACAGCACTTTTATGGCAGAGAGTGAAGAAGAGCTAAAGAGCCTCTTGATGAAAGTGAAAGAGGAGAGCGAAAAAGTTGGCTTAAAGCTCAACATTCAGAAAACGAAGATCATGGCATCCAGTCCCATCACTTCATGGCAAATAGATGGGGAAACAGTGGANCTTATATGCAGAGTACATCATGAGAAACGCTGGACTGGAAGAAACACAAGCTGGAATCAAGATTGCCGGGAGAAATATCAATAACCTCAGATATGCAGATGACACCACCCTTATGGCAGAAAGTGAAGAGGAGCTAAAAGGCCTCTTGATGAAAGTGAAAGAGGAGAGCGAAAAAGTTGGCTTAAAGCTCAACATTCAGAAAACGAAGATCATGGCATCCAGTCTCATCACTTCATGGCAAATAGATGGGGAAACTGTGGAAACAGTGGCTGACTTTATTTTTCTGAGCTCCAAAATCACTGCAGATGGTGATTGCAGCCATGAAATCAAAAGATGCTTACTCCTTGGAAGGAAAGTTATGACCAACCTAAACAGCATATGGAAAAGCAAAGACATTATTTTGTCAACAAAGGTCCATTTAGTCAAGGCTATGGTTTTTCCAGTGGTCATATATGGATGTGAGAGTTGGACCATAAAGAAAGCTGAGCACTGAAGAATTGATGCTTTTGAACTGTGGTGTTGGAGAAGACTCTTGAGAGTCCCTTGGACTGCAAGAAGATTCAACCAGTCCATCCTAAAGGATGGTATTCATTGGAAGGACTAATGCTGAAGCTGAAACTTCAATACTTTGGCCACCTGATGCAAAGAGCTCACTCATTTGAAAAGACCCTGATGCTGGGAAAGATTGAGGGCAGGAGGAGAAGGGGACGACAGAGGATGAGATGGTTGGATGGCATTACCGACTCAATGGACATGGGTTTGCGTGGACTCTGGCAGTTGGTGATGGACAGGGAGGCCTGGCGTTCTGCGGTTCATGGGGTCACAAAGAGTCGGACACAACTGAGCCACTGAACTGAACTGACTGTTGGTGAGAGCCGGTGAACATGAAAATACAATATTTTTATTTTTATAGACTTCCTAGAAATTCTATCCACAAACACAATAGTTTAAGAAGCTCACTCTATAGCTATTAGGCAGAGTTCAGATTTCTTACAATGAGGTTTCTGCCCAATTTGAGACATTTAAGGAGATCTTTTATGGGGAGAGGTGGGGAAGATTGAAATTTAAGTATGATAGACCAAATAGGAAATTCTGAGGAGAGAGATTTGGAGCCCCAAATGCCCCCACTCCCTGAAAACAAAACAATAACTCAGGTCACATATCCTAGAATAGTGATTAAGTGCAAGTTTACATGATTAAGAGACTCTTCCTATGACCCTGAGCAAGTGCTTCCCTCAGTTATCCATCTGTTAGGTGGCAGTCATAATGGAGATCCCCTCCGCAGGGTTGCTGAAGAAGTTACATCAATTCATTAATGTAAAGTTCTTTTAACAATGTCTGATCCCCCAGAAAACTCTTACAAAGTCATTACTGTTTTCATGTTCTGCATACACCTACTACAAAATGAATAGTCACCCTAATGTATGTGAAATTTAGGAAAGAAAGAATTTATTGAATTAAATAAAATGATTCTGTAACTATACAATAGTCCTAACAAGGCTATGGGTATAATTTTTTAAATTTGTAAGTCAAATAGTCTAAGTTTTATATTAAACAGTAAAAACTCTCTGTAAGTGCTTGCAAAAATCATAATACAGAAATGTGGGGTGGGTCCTATAAGTCAGTTCTGGTCAAACGAATGATTGCTGTATTTATAGCATGACTCTTTTCTCCAGTGAGGAAATGTTTTAACTAAATACTACATAGTAATGATTCAGAAACATCCCTAGGGCTCATATACACCTGGGGTTGAAAACTCTGATCTAGTACAGGTCATTAGATCCAGACCAGCCTACCCCATTCCAGTGGGTTAGATCCAGTATGCAGATGTATTTTGTTTGACTCATACAGGATTTTGATTTTTGAAAAAGGAATGAATGGTTGACATTTAAAATTTGAGCCATTTTATATCAATATTCAGCCTTCCAACCTCTCTGATTCAGAGCATCTGAACTCACAGGGTTCACAGCAAGTCCAATTGAGCCTGAGGAGTGTGCTCACCAGTCTATCTCTAGAATCTCCACCTACACTGTTTTATTTTACTTTACTTCCTTTATGTGCTTGTCTTCCATGGAATTTTAACTTCATGATCCCTAAGGCAAAACATTTTAGTTTGTGTGGCTCCAACGAGACTTTATGCATTTTATTCATTTCAGTAAAAAGGTGGAGAAAACTTGGACTTAAAAACATCTGAGAGTTGGACCATAAAGAAGGCTGAGCACTGAAGAGTTGATGCTTTTGAACTGTGGTCTTGGAGAAGACTCTTAACAGTCCCTGGACTGCAAGGAGATCCAGCCAGTCCATCCTAAATGAAATCAGTCCTGAATATTCATTGGAAGGACTGATGCTGGAGCTGAAGCGCCAATACTTTGGTTACCTGATGCAAAGAGCTGACCCATTAGAAAAGACCCTGATGCTGGGGAAGATTGAAGGCAGGAGGAGAAGGGGATAACAGAGGATGAGATGGTTGGATGGCATCACCAACTTGATGGACATGAGTTTGAGCGAGCTTCAGTAGATGGTGAAGGAGAGGGAAGCCTGGTGTGCTGCCGTCCATGGGGTCGCAAAGAGTTGGACACAACCAAACAACAACAAAGACCTGCTGACATAGCTTGCCATCCACCATCAAAATACATGCTGACAATTCACAAGCTCTCTGAGAAGGGTCAATGTAAGCGTCTGTTACAGGCTGAATTATGTCTTCCTCAAATTCATTGTTCAAATCCTAACAACTGAAGCGACTTAGCAGTAGCCACAGTACCTCAGGATGTGGCTGTATTTGGAAAGAGTCTTTATAGAAGTAATTAAGGTAAAATGAAGTCAATCCAACACAACTTGCACCCTTTCAAGAAGAGATTAGGATACAGACACCAGAGAAGGCAATGGCACCCCACTCCAGTACTCTTGCCTGGAAAATCCTATGGACGGAGGAGCCTGGTAGGCTGCAGTCCATGTGGTCGCTGGGTGTTGGATATGACTGAGTGACTTCACTTTCACTTTTCACTTTCATGCATTGGAGAAGGAAATGGCAACCCACTCGAGTGTTCTTGCCTGGAGAATCCCAGGGACGGGGGAGCCTGGTGGGCTGCTGTCTTTGGGGTCGCACAGAGTCGGCACAACTGAAGTGACTTAGCAGCAGCAAGATACAGACACACACAGAGGGAAGAGGAAAGAAGAGAAGAGGCCTGTGAAGAAAGCAATCTACAAACCAAAGAAAGAGCCATCTACAAACTAAGGAGAAAGGCTTCAGAAGAAACCAACCCTGCTCACACCTTGATCTTGGATTTCTAACCTCCAGTATTACAAGGAAATCAACTCCTGTTTAAACCAGCCAATCTCTAATACTTTGTTATGGCAGATTAAGCAAATTAATATAGCATCTGTTCTGAATGAACTCATTCTTCCTCTTCTTTCCCATAAGTTACTTTTATATCAACCAACTCACTCATCTCTAGAGTAAGCTGACATCTCTAGGCTAAGGAGGAGTTATGGATGTATTTGAGGAACTGTAGGGAGCCTCGGTGCTTCTTGCTGCAAGTCCTGAAGTGTCTCACAAGTAACTTGTCCCTAATAATAGGCACAGTACTGAAGTTTGCTCTCCCCCCTCCTTTTTTTCAGTACTGAAAATGAGATCAGATTCAAGGTCATTTCTATATCATTGCACTCACATGATTTTGAATATGCTTAAATAAGTCTGTCAAGCCCACTAGGAATTCCGCAAAGCTTGTCTTATTTATGTCTGCAGGGAAACCCAGATACAAACCTTTCCCACTGATGTGTGAGGACTCAGCACTGCCCACACTGCACAACTCCAGGGAACTCTGTCTGGTGTTCCCAGTGGCTCGGCTGGGAAAGAAGCCAGCGCAGAAGACTCAAGAGACACGGGTTTGATCCCTGGGCAGGAAGATCCCCCGAGGGAAATGGCAACTGGCTCCAGTATTCTTGCCTAGGAAATTCTATGGACTGAGAAGCCTGGCAGGCGACAGTCTGTGTGATCGCAAAGAGTCAGTCACTAAGCGTGCGCACACGTGCATGCACACGTGCACGCACACACACGTAAATGGAAGCCCTATACTCTACAGAAGCTGTGAAGGCTGAATAAGATTTTAAAACACTGGTCGTAATTTAAAATGCAGGAGAGTTGTTATTAGAAGACATGTTTGACCTGAAGCAAGCGATTAATCTTCAGTGAATCTCTTTTTGACACTATAAAGTGGGAATGAACATTTCGACACTTAACTTCACAGAGTTGGTTATGAGGATTAAATGAGATTAACATGCACAAGTGCCTCAAATACTGAAAAGAGCCAGGCAATGAGTATTATGATCTTGAGTTACCTTCAAGTCCTCAGGTTCAAGTATTCCTTCAGCTGGGCATCTGCAGCCTCACCATTAAGAAATAACACCAGCCCTTGGCTGAGTCAGATCATGGTGGAACTTCTGTCCTATGTGTACACATATTTCTGAGCTCTTATAGAGGAAATACCCCCAAGGCTAAGGCATGGAAGGAGTTTTTCTATCCCTCATTCCCACCTTTTTTTAATAAGTGAAAATTTCCCCTGTCAGAACACATCAAGATACCATGGTGACAATTGCTATAGGAATGCTAGATTTAGAAATAAGGTGATCTCAATTCTGTTGCCTGCGACCCAGGCTCAACATCCTAGGCCAAACCTATGCTGGCTAGCTGCCTGAAAGTAACCACTTGCCCCAAATATCTTGACCATTCTCTGCTCTAGAACATACAATTCCCACTTCCCAAGGTCTTTCAAGGTTTGAGCATAGAATTAGGTCACAGTCTTATCTGGGACACAGATAAATTGGGATAACATTAACAGAGCTTCAAAAAAAAAAATTGAACTACACACTTAACTCTAGGTCACAGGTCATTAAATCAAATGATTACAAGGGCTAAGGGCTATGTAAGGTATCTGAATAAGGATTTCCAGGTGTGCAACCCAGTAGAGAAGGACAGGGATTTGAACTAGTCCAACTGTAACAGGGAAAAGATTTCTTGAATTGAGTCAAGAAACACAAACCTAGTGATATCAGAGCTTCTAATTTTTCAAGACAAGGAAGAAATTAAATGTTTATATGAAATTTCCCGATTTTAAAAATGTATCTGCAAGTCCGATCTAGCCATGGCTGTCAGTGTCCTGAATGATGAATGCCCTGAGTCCAGGAATCATCTTGCTTTGACCTTAAAGTATGGAAAGATGGAAGCGTGCTAACAATGTGTACAATATGTGGCCTCCCCAAGTATCCTCACATAGTAAACCTCTTCTGGAGGCTAAACAGCTGCATATTTTAATCAGCAGATCAGAGGTGCACGTGGAGATCACTCAGGGACCACCTTTGAGGGCACACTGGTGAAGACAGGAAGCTACTCACAAGCTGTCATGCATCGTTGTGTCCCCAGGGCCCAGCACGTTACCAAGGGTGGTGCGGGGTGGAGTTTTAGGGCTGAATGAATTTTTCCATGTCCAAGTGCTGATTCATAACACTCATAATAATAATTTTCTACTAAAGGCTCTATTAACCAATATAATCTAATGCTTTTCAAGTAGCTATCAAGGCCCCTAACACACAAGATACTAAGCAAATGCAGGAAAATAAATTTGGATTGGGGAGGAAAGAAGAGCAAGGAGAATTCTGGAACATGGAACCTTTTCTGAGTTGGGCAGTTCTGGCTGAATGGAGTGGGCTTCAGTGTGGGTCCCCATAGCATCTAAAAATCTCAGAATCACTGAGAAATATTTAAAGATACAAAATAAACTGGGTACCATGATAGCAAAGCTTGACACAGTGGGAAATAACTAATCCAAAATCCACTGTAGTTACTATTTAGCTTCAGGTATTTTCATTTCTCAGAAGTATACTGGTTAATAAAGTACATCTATGAATTAAGGACAGATAGCAATAAAAATATAATAAATATTGATATTTTATTTCAAAGTCCAGATTTTCCAATCTTAATATCCCTTGAAATTCATTTGTGTATTCCCTTAATTATCTTTAGAGTGAATCACAAATTTCCATTTATTAGAAGTATCCACACAGCAATATTTCCTGCTTCTCAGGAGAGGAGTGGTGAATTTTTAATCAATGTTGATTTTGGAACAACATGGTGAAGACTGTTTAAGAGGCTTAGATTTTTCCAAATTAATGATTTTGAGGGCCAGCACAGTCAAAACTATAAGTATAAAAAAAGAACAATACACAGTTACATTCAACATTTTTATGCTACTTCTTAGTGTCTCTGTTCATTATCTCCATTTTTTTCTCCAGAAACTAGAAACTCTTTACTCTCTCCTCTCTGATTGCTTGGACTGAATAAATCTTCTGCAGGCTGGGCCTTATCACAACTTCAATAGCTCTGTCCTCTGTTACCACTTGGAATCTATCCTGTCTCACCATGTGACACTATTTGATTATACTAACGTATGTATAGACATCACCAGTTGGTCAATACCGAAATCAGATTGATTATATTCTATGGAGAAGCTCTCTATTGTCAGCAAAAACAAGACCAGGAGCTGACTGTGGCTCAGATCATGAACTCATTATTGCCAAATTCAGACCTAAATTGAAGAAAGTAGGAAAACCACTAGACCATTCAGGTATGATCTAAATCATATCCCTTACGATTAAGTGACAAATAGATTCAAGGGATTAGATCTGAAAGACAAAGTGCCTGAAGAACTAAGGATGGAGGTTTGTGATATTGTATAGGAGGCAGTGATCAAGACTATACCCAAGAAAAAGAATCCAAAAAGGCAAAATGGCTGTCTGAGGAGGCCTTACAAATAGCTGAGAAAAGAAGATAAGTGAAAGGCAAAGGAGACAAGGAAAGATATACCCATCTGAATGCAGTTTCAAAGAATAGAAAGGAAAGATAAGAAAGCCTTCCTCAGTGACCAACGTAAAGAAATAGAGGAAAACAATAGAATGGGACAGACTAGAGATCTCTTCAAGAAAATTAGTGATACCAAGTGGAAATTTCAGCAGACGGGCACAATAAAGGACAGAAATGGTATGGACCTAACAGAATCAGAAGAGATTAACAAAAGGTGGCAAGAATACAGAGAAGAACTATACAAAAAAGATCTTTATGACCCAGATAATCATGATGGTGTGATCACTCACCTAGAGACAGACATCCTGGAATGCAAAGTCAAATGGGCCTTAGAAAGCATCACTACAAACAAAGCTAGTGGAGGTGATGGAATTCCAGTTGAGCTATTTCAAATCCTGAAAGATGATGCTGTGAAAGTGCTGCACTCAATATGTCAGCAAATTTGGAAAACTGAACAGTGGCCACAGGACTGGAAAAGGTCAGTTTTAATTCCAATCCCAAAGAAATGCTCAAACTACTGCACAACTGCACTCATCTCACACACTAGCAAAGTAATGCTCAAAATTCTACACGCCAGGCTTCAACGGTATGTGAACCATGAACTGCCAGATATTTAAGCTGGATTTAGAAAAGGCAGAGGAACCAGAGATCAAATTGCCAACGTCTGTTGGATCATTGAAAAAGCAAGAGAGTTCCAGAAAAGCATATATTTCTGCTTTATTGACTATGCCAAATTCTTTGACTGTGTGGATCACAACAGACTGTGGAAAATTCTTAAAGAGATGGAAATACCAGACCATCTTACCTGACTCATGAAAAATATGTATGCAGGTCAAGGAGCAACAGTTAGAACTGGACATGGATAACAGACTGGTTCCAAATCAGGAAAGGAGTACATCAAGGCTGTATATTGTCACCCTGCTTATTTAACTTATATGTAGAGTACATCATGTGAAACGCTGGGCTGAATGAAGCACATTCAGTGTCAATCTGGAATCAACATTGCTGGGAGAAATATCAAAAACCTCAGATATGCAGATGACACCACCCTTATGGAAGAAAGCAAGGAAAATCTAAAGAGCCTCTTGATGAAAGTGAAAGAGGAGAGTGAAAAGTTGGCTTAAAACTCAACATTCAAAAAATGAAGATCATGGCACCTGGTCCCATTACTTCATGGCAAATAGATGGGAAAACAATGCAGACAGTGAGAGACTTTATTTTTGGGGGCTCCAAAATCACTGCAGATGGTGACTGCAGCCATGAAATAAAAAGACATTTGCTCCTTAGAAGAAAAGCTATGACCAAACTAGGCAGCATATTAAAAAGAGGAGATATTTGCCGACAAAGGTCCATCAAAGCCTTGGTTTTTTTCAGTAGTCATGTATGGATATGAGAGTTGGACTATAAAGAAAGCTGAGCACCAATGAATTGATGCTTTTGAACTTTGGTGTTGGAGAAGATTCTTAAGAGTCCCTTGGACTGCAAGCAGTTCAAACTAGTCAATCTTAAAGGAAATCAGTCCTGAATATTCATTGGAAGGACTGATGCTGAAGCTGAAGCTCCAATACTTTGGGCACCTGATGCAAAGAACTGACTCTGGAAAAGACCCTGATGCTGGGAAAGATTGATGGCAGGAGAAAGGGATGACAGAGGATGGGATGGTTGGATGGCATCACTGAGGCGATGGACATGTGTTTGAACAAACTCTGGGAATTGGTGATGGACAGGGAAGCCTGCCATGCTGCAGTCCATGGGGTCTCAAACAGTCAGACACGACTGAGTGACTGAACTGAACTGAATATATATGTTGGCAAACTTTTTCTGTAAAGTGCTAGACAGTAAATATCTTAGGCTTGTGGACCATACATTGTAACAATAACTCAACTCTCCACTATGCAATGTGAGAGCAGCTATAACTGTTGGGCCAGAGTTGTCCTCCAAGTTGTATTTTGCTTACCCGATTCTAATAGAAAATAATGTACTTTTTTGCTTTATATTTAAAACTTGTCTTCTCAAACAGATAATAAGTTCCCTATAGACAGTACAATCTATATTCTATTTTGCAACATCTCTAGACTCTGGGCAACAATGTTTGGATCTTTATATGGGCTTAATGAATGTTTGTTCCTGACTGTTGGCTAACTGTTTGATTCTGTGTGTTGGAGGTGGGTGATATAGCCTCAGAAAATGAGAGAATCTTTTAATGGAAGAGACTTTGGCTGCCATCTACCCTCTAACTTAATAGATGAAACCAAGGCCCAGATGGACTTGTGATTTTAGCCATGCATGGGGTTACAGGTTATGCCCCGAGCATAAATGCACTCTAGTGATCACAACTTTATCAGCCTTCTTTTAACATCCAAATGAAATAAAGTGAGCTCTCATCCCACGCAGCTCAGGCATTCTCTGTGCCTCCACGCCTTTTATTGCTAAGAATTTCCTAGAGGTAATGTCAGTCTCCTGCTATTCCCTTACCAACTGCTCTGAATTCTTACCTTTTGACCCTCTTGCCCTCAAATCTTCTAATCATGTCATGGTTTTCTTTTTTCCTGCACAGTGGAAAATCTATTTTCAGTTTTCCATCATGAAAGACTTCATGTTTCAAACCTAAGATGCCTTTTAATAAATGTAAAAATCCAATTCCCTGCTGATTTGGATATACATCCTTTCAAAACATCTGGTTATTTCCAGCATCCAGGAAAATGGTTCAATTTTAGTTTTGGGATTTCAAGTCATAAAAACAATTGCTTTTCAAAATATGAAATTGCATTGTTTTGCTAAATATGCCTCTTACTACACACACTGCTCATAACTCAAGAGATTCTAATTCCTATCTCCAAATCCAGGAATCCATGCCTCCGTGGTAAGAATCACTGTGCCTAAAGGAACTGAATATAGGCCCAGCTCTAGCAGAAAATCCAGGCTCCGATTTGAGATAACATTATGGTCACATTCTGCTACTTTTGGAGTCATACACAAAGCAGGCAGCCAATTTTACATAGTTCATTAGAGGGAAGTAAAGCATCCTTAGCACCCCTACTGACATAGATTTGATGCTCAAAGTGATCTCAGGGTGTGTGCATAATCAAAGCCTTCAGACTCCCAGCAAATAGCAATAAGAACTCTCATCTAAAGAAATTACACCACAGTGCAGATCACTGGAAACAATAATGGATTAATGGAACTGAGGGTCAAAACAAAAAGATGGTCTAAAACAAAGGCTATTCTCTCAACTATGCCTGGCTACAGATGGTCATGAAATCCTCAAAAGGAATGAACTGAATACAGTAGCAATACCCTTCAGATAACATTTGTGGTTGTCAAGTATCATGACATCTGAATAGAATTTCTTCTTCTGCAGTACAGGTTCCCTAATTCTCAACTAATTCTTTTGATGATCCATCAAAATATTATAATGTAGCTATCTAAACTGGGGAATAAAACCTGGTAATAACCTTTGAATTTTTACCTTAGGCTTTACATTACATAAGATTTACATTATGTCTCCAAGTGCTGTTATACTGGATATTTAGCCTACATAAATTTCAAAAGACTGTAAATTGGTTTGTATATGGCCTTTTATTGCTAGTGGTAAAGAACCTACTTACCAGTGCAGGAGATGTAAGTGATGCATGTTCAATCCCAGGGTCAGAAAGATTCCCTGGAGGAGGGGATAGCAACCCACTCCAGAATTCTTGCCTGGAGAATCCCATGGACAGAGTCTGGCAGGCTACTGTCCACAGGGTCCTAAAGAGTCAGACATGATTGCAGCCACTGAGCATACATGCACACATGTATCACCTTTCTTACAACAGAATGTGGCAGAGGAAATACTACGCGTTCTCCAGGCTCCATTCAGTCCCGCAGGAAGACGGCATTTCTTAACCTGACATGTAGATCCCCTGGGGAAGAGTGGCCGATTCTGGTAATTTAGCCATAGGCAGAGTTGACACATACAACCTCCAAGTCAAAGTGGAGAGAACAGCTGTGATCTCTTTTCTCTTACTCAGAGGTCTAAAAGTCAACAGTTCTACCTGGCATAGCTACAAGGTATGTTCTCAAGTCACCACCTGGATGAGAGCTGCTGGGAGTAAGAAAAATGTTCATTTTGTTACACCACTGAAGGCAATGGCACCCCACTCCAGTACTTTTGCCTGGAAAATCCCATGGACAGAGGAGCCTGGTAGGCTGCAGTCCATGAGGTCGCTAAGAGTTGGATACGACTGAGCGACTTCACTTTCACTTTTCACTTTCACGCACTGGAGAAGGAAATGGCAACCCACTCCAGTGTTCTTGCCTGGAGAATCCCAGGGACGTGGGAGCCTGGTGGGCTGCCGTCTATGGGGTCGCACAGAGTCGGACACGACTGAAGCGACTTAGCAGCAGAGGTATGGGCAGAAATTTATTACCACAATGTCACATAGCCTATCCTGACAAGGAAATTGGGGGGGTGGGGAAGAGGATATTATGAATTTGATATTTACATAATTGGGAAAAAAAAGTAAAATACAATTAAAGGTTTGAATTAGAAAACATTTGAAACTAAATACAGCTTTGAGACATTCTGTGATATTCAGTACCTGGGGACAATAAACTATATTAATGAGGCAAATGACCCTCTTAGACTGCATGAAAGTTATACAATAAATTTTGAGAAGGTGAGAATGAAATTAATGGATCTTAAGATTTAAAGCCTTCTGATTTAAAAGGATAAAACTAATGTTAAGGCCTTTTGATTTAAAAAGATATTTAATCTTATTCAGCATTAGACCCTAAAAATTACAGAAAATACATAAAACTATTTATATTATAAACAGTTAATTTGATTTTCATATACATTTATATTATATAAATTAGGCTATATAGCCTCCACTCTTAATTTACTTTATGACCTTTCGTCACTTTAAAGAACATTAGTTTAGAAATATAAGGATAAACTCCAGAAGCAACAGAAACAAGATTTAGATAGACAATTGCTGCTGGAATGTAGAATATAGAGATGGGAGAGGGGCTGCTGCTTTTCATTATAAGCTCATGCCTTCAGAAATATGTATACACATCACTCTGTAAAATCAAGTTGTTTTCAGGAGTATTGAGGGAGGGAGATTGGATGAAGCCAGTCAAAAGGTACAAAGTTCCAATTATAAGATAAATAAGTTCTAGCGATATACACCATGATTAATATAATTAATACTGCTCTATGTTATAGATGAAAGTTAAGAGCAAATCCTAAGAGTTCTCACCCCAAGGAAAAATATCTTTTTCTATTTCATTAATTCTGTATCTATATAAGATGATGGGTGTCCATTAAACTTTTTATGATTAAAAAAAAAAAAGGAATACTGGTTTCCAATGCTCTAGGTCAGGGGTTGTCCAATTATGATTTGCAGCCTAAATCTAGCCTGCTGTCACTTTCTGTAAATAAACTTTTGATGGAACACAGTCATTAATTTATGTACTGTCTATGGCTGCATTTGCTCTGCAATAGCTGAATTGAGTGGGTGCAGCGGAGATTGTATGGTCTGCAAAGCCTAAAATCTTTACTGATTTTTCCAGTAGTCATGTACGGATGTGTAAGTTGGACTATAAAGAAAGTTGAATGCTGAGGAATTGATGCTTTTGAACTGTCGTGTCGGAGAAGACTCTAGAGAGTCCCTTAGACAGCAAGGAGATCCAACCAGTCCATTCTGAAGGAGATCAGTCCTGAATATTCATTGGAAGGACTGATGCTGAAGCTCCAATACTTTGGCACCTGATGTAAAGAACTGAGTCATTGGAAAAGACCCTGATGCTGGGAAAAACTGAAGGCGGGAGGACAAGGGGATGACAGAGGATGAGATGGCTGGATGGCATCACCGACTCGACATGAATTTATGTAAGCTCCAGGAGCTGGTGATGGACAGGGAATTCTGGCATGCTGCAGTCCATGGGATTGCAAAGAGTCAGACACGACTGAGCGACTGAACTGACTGACTGACTGCCAGCCCTCTATAGAAAAAGTTTACAGAACACTACACTAGGGTGCGGTCCATAGGGTCGCGAAGAGTCGGACACGACTGAGCGACTTCCCTTTCACTTTTCACTTTCGTGCATTGGAGAAGGAAATGGCAACCCACTCCAGTGTTCTTGCCTGGAGAATCCCAGGGATGGGGGAGCCTGGTGGGCTGCCATCTATGGGGTCACACAGAGTCGGACACGACTGAAGTGAGTTAGCAGCAGCAGCAGCACACTAGGGAAAGGAAAATGACGGTAAAAATGCGAAAACAAACACAAAAGTTTTGTCCTTTGAATCCTAGGGAATTTTCCACGGTATTTTTAACTATATGCAAATTTCATCACAGCCCTGACTTGAGAACCTGTAGCTGCAGTGGATTGAATGTTTGTACTCCCCGTAAATTCATATGCAGAACCCCTTAGCCCAGTATGTTGACATTTGGGGGTGGGGTCTTGGGGAGGGGATTAGGTCATAAGGGTGGAACTCATGAAAGATATTAGTGCTCACAGAATCTTTTAAGAAGAGGTTGGAGAGCTAGCGAACTCTCTGTCCTATGAGAACATAGAAGAAAGGCATCCATAAGTGAGAAGCAGGACACTCACCCAGAACCTGCCCATGCTCGCTCTCTGATCTTGGGCCTCCAGAACTATGAGAAATACATCCCCATTCTTTCTAAGTCACTCAGTGTCTGGTTCTTTCCTATAGCAGCCTGAACGAAGACACATGCAGGGGATGGGAGATCACAACAGCTGGGCTGGTTATCTCCAGTTCTGAGTGAGACGAATAAAAAGTAGTTTATATTTTACCATATACGAGGTTCATCTTCAACATATGGCTGTGTTGCTTTTAATGCTTCTGAGTTGTCTTGCATGTTATTGTTAGAATAACCTGTTTATTGGTTAAGATTTCCAATAAGTAGCTCTTCTGTTTCTCTTCCCTTTGATAACATTCAACAGCTTTTTAATGCCCATGGTATCGGACACTTCTGCTCCCTGTAATCTAACTAGCCTTTTCAAGATATTCTTATTTTTCATCAGTCCATAAAGTTATCTCTTTCTGTGTCACTTAGATGTTGATTTTCACTCCTTTTCTCATACACTTTATGATGGAGAATTGCATTTTCCCATAAGTGACAGATAGCATGACTACAATGGCTTAAATAAGTGCTAATATTTTCCTCCTGTATAATAAGAAATTGAGAAATAAGAAACTACTGGTATTAACGAAGCTTCAACAATTAGGGTCTTATATTTCTTGAAGTCTCTGGGCTTTTCCCTCATGGTCACAAAATTACTACAGCACCAGTCATCATAATCATATCCAACAGAAATAAAAGAGAAAGGGGAAAGTACAGCTGTCCCTTTTAGCAAGGAAGCAAAAATTAGCTAGAAACTCTCAAGGACAATTCTATTCATGTGACATATTATCTAGAACGAAAATTCACAGTCATGTGACCACTCCTGGCTGCTACAAAGAGCCTAGAAAAGCACGTTGGGGAGGACACCCAACAGGGTCTGCTATATATACATTAAGTCATTTCTGCTTCTGTGTTCTTGCACATATTCTTTCCCTATATACAATGCTCCCTCTGTCTCTCCTTATTCCAAACTTTTTTTTCCCCCTCAATGGCCAGCTTTACATTTCATCTCTTTTATTAGGTTCACCCTAAAGCTTCCAATCACTATTATCTTCCCTTCACATACAGACACATAAAACATTTTGTTTTTAAAAACAAAAGCATTCTCTACTTAATGTCACATGCATTTGTTATTTTCCTGATGAAATACTTAGTTCTTGATAGCAAGACTGCATTTTCTATTAAGTATCTTCTACAAAAGTGAGTCTTTTTTTAGGTAAAAGTAGACAATCTATAAGAGATACATTCTTTTTATTCAACTATGAGATTGTTTCAAAAAACCTCATTTATCTTATTATTGATTTTTTTTAATATGACATGAATTGTGATTTTACAGTAATGAGACTAAGCCTTTAAATCAACACAAGTGTGACTTTAAGGTTATACTATATACATATTGATACACTTAAGATTGTTAATACAAGAAAGATACTAACTTTAAAATGCAGTGCATTTTTACACCATTAAAATTATTTTTGGACTATTTGGAGGCTGATTACTCTGCTTATTGAACTGTAAGAATTCTAATTCATGTATACCACATGGGAGGCGAGCTTACTGATACTTCCTACAAATGTGGGTTAGCCAGGTTTGGGTCCTTAAGTAACTCAAGAGTGCATGTGTGCCTGCTCAGTCACTTAGTCGTGTCTGACTCTTTGCAATCCCATGGGGCTGTAGCCCTGCCAGGCTCCTCTGCCCATGGAACTTTCCAGGCAAGAATACTGAAGTGGGTTGCTGTTCCCTCCTCTAGGGGTTCTTCCCAACCCAGGTCTCCTGCATTACTGGCAGATTCTTTACTGCTCAGCCACCAGGGAAGCCCAACTCGAGAGACTGGAATTGAAAAACAACACAAACTCTCTGGGCCTCCTAATTTTCAAAAGCTTTGTAGCACTTGATTCTTCAAAATGTAAATCTTGCTTTTTCCCCCACTCTTTTAAAGGGCCTTGTGTTTTCCTTTCTGAACTTATAAATGTTCTTATATTTTCTTTGTCATGTGAAATATATACCTTTCCCTCACGTCAGAATAATTCTTTCTCCAAACAACTGGAAACTGTTTTAATTTCCTGGGTGGAGATTTGAATTGCTGAATATAGTTTATAATAACGCACATAATTGCCAATGTTGGGAGACTTTTGAACAAAAGGTGAAATAGGAATTAATGGAGGGAATTCATAGCTGATTTAAATCTAAGTATTGGATACCAATGTCGTTTTAGAACAAAGGCCCCTTCAACACAAACACACTTTTAAGAGGGTACTGAAAGTCTGAAGTAGGAGAAGCTGTAGGGCCCTAGGGTACAGATATGTGATGTTAAAAGTAGCAGGCGGGCAACAGGGAGAGATTGGAGGATATGCCTGACTCTTGGCCTGCTTCTCAGGGAGCAGGAGGCTTCTGCATTGAGAAGTAAACCATGTACCTTTTGAAGTTATGCCACATCAATCACAGGTCTTTATATACTGATTAACTGCCTCTCTCAGCAAGAAGGATGAGCCAACTAGATCTCTCAGTACAAAAGAAACCAGTTTGGCAGCTCGTGAATTAACCCTTCTAATGCCAGGGAAACTATTTTTCAGGATAATGAAAACAAATGCTTCAGAAGACAGGCTGGCAAAAATACATGGTGATTATCTTCTAGCTAAACTTTTATTAAGTTTATCACCTAATACGATCTAAGGTCATTATCTAATAACCTCGAGTGGCTGCTAGAGGTGGTAAAGGATGGGAGAATTAACAAATTGAAACTTTCTTATGCAGCAGTTGGCAGTAGTCCGAATCCATCTGAGACATGGAACAAACATGGATTTACCCAAGACTGTTGCATGCTTGATGTTTGGGAGAACTGAGTTGTCTAATATCTCATGTGTCATTTTCTAGAGTAATGGTTCTATAATATTAAAGTGCCTACCAATCACTTGAGCATCTTATTAAACCACCTACATTGATGCACTAGCTCTGGTCAGGTCCTGGGTTGCTGTATTTTCAGCAATCACCCAGGTATGAGGCTGCTGCTGGTCTATGGACCACACCATGAAGTAACATGTTACCACAGGACTCTTAGCCTTAACTCGTCTGTCTTAACCTATGCTCCAAAGCATGTAACCTTTGTTCTCCTCAATGGGGTTTCTGCATTTCTATAGCCTCTCCTACTCTTAGCCCCAGATGTGGCTATACAAGACTAGTGGTGGCCTACCCAGATGTGCTGTCAGTAGATATAGGGAGGTCCCTGGGGCACTGCAGGTCCAACTGTATTAATTTAAAAAAACAGAGGGATTGATTTGTTAAAGCCTCATATAAATTCAAGAGCTGACTCATCAGAATATACTCTGATGCTGGGGAAGATTGAAGAAAGAAGGGGACAGCAGAGGATGAAATGATTAGATAGCATCACCGACTCCATGGACATGAATTTGAGCAAACTCCAGCAGATAGTGGAGGACAGAGGAGCTGGTGTGCTACAGTCCATGGGATTGCAAAGAGATGGACATGACTTAGGGAGTGAACAACAACAACACATAAATTCAAACATATCAAAGAGAACAAGTAGAGAGAGTGGGAGAAGACTTTATAACAAAAAAACTCACCTAAGCATACGAATTTTCTAACTTCTTTGGCATATACAGAACACATTTTAGGCGAAAAAATACAAGAATGAATTTGCATGCAACAATATACCCATGGTGTTAAGTAAGTAACTCACCCAGTTCTGCCGCTTGGATTGTCACCGAACAGGGAGCAGTAATCATACCTTACTTGTGTATATCTAGTTACAGGGCACTGCTGCATGCATTATCTCTTTAATCCCTATAATAACCCTCTGATGTAGGTGTTATTTTACAGATGAAGAAACAGAAACTGGGAGGTTCCGTGCCTAATTTCCCAGCCAATAGATGGCAAATTTTGGATTTAATGCAATGGCTCTCAGCCTTGGGTGCATATTGAAATCACTGGCAGAGCTCAAACAATGATACCTGAGTCCCACCCTCAGACATTCAGAGGTAACTGGGTTAGGGAGTGGCCCAGACATAAGGATTTTTTAAAGCTTCCTGTTGAGTCTAATACAGGATTTCTCAGTCTCAACACTCCGGGCGTTTGAGGAGAATTCTTTGGTGAGGAGGGCTGTTCTGTGCATTGTAGGGTATTTAGCAGCGTCTAGATGTTAATGGCATCTCTCCAGTTGGAAGAACTCAGTGTCTCTAGACATGGCCATATGGTCATATATTCCCTGGGAGGTAGCATCACCTAGCTGAGAAGTACAAATCTATGAGTGGATTATTGACAGATAGCTACATCAGCAGCAGCAACTGCCAGTTTGTTAATTTCTTAATTTGCTCATGTCCAGGTGAAACAATTCATCATATTAGGGGCCAAGTTCAGTTGCATCCGACTCTTTTTGACCCCATGCACTGCAGCACACCAGGCCTCCCTGTCCACCATCAACTCCTGGAGTTTACTGAATCTCATGTCCATTGAGTTGGTGATGCCATCCAACCATCTCATCCTCTGTCGTCCCCTTTTCCTGCTGCCTTCAATCTTTCCCAGCATTATTTTCCAATGAGTCAGTTCTTTGCATCAGGTGCCAAAAGTATTGGAGTTTCAGCTTCAGCGTCAGTCCTTCCTGGAGAAGGTAATGGCAACCCACTCCAGTACTCTTGCCTGGAAAATCCCATGGATGGAGGAGCCTGGTAGGCTGCAAGTCCATGGGGTCGCTAGGAGTTGGACACGACTGGGCGACTTCACTTTCACTTT
Organism: Cephalophus harveyi; assembly: GCA_006410635.1. Classification (NCBI taxonomy): domain Eukaryota; kingdom Metazoa; phylum Chordata; class Mammalia; order Artiodactyla; family Bovidae; genus Cephalophus; species Cephalophus harveyi. The sequence continues at coordinate 33,714 of SJYT01036364.1, read as the reverse complement.
TCACTTTAATGCATTGGAGAAGGAAATGGCAACCCACTCCAATGTTCTTGCCTGGAGAATCCCAGGGACGGGGGAGCCTGGTGGGCTGCCATCTATGGGGTCGCAGAGTCGGACATGACTGAAGTGACTTAGCAGCAGCAGCAGCATCAGTCCTTCCAATTAATATTCAGGACTGATTTCCTTTAGGATGGACTGGTTGGATCTCCTTGCAATCCAAGGGAATCTCAAGAGTCTTCTCCAACACCACAGGAGAGTATTTTTGCAATACTATATTTATTTGATGATTATCTGATCTAAAGAGACAAAAGAAAGTTCTGTTCATGTGTAGTTTTTTTAGTTCACTCAATCACATGTTCTTAGTGTTACGTGCTGGGCCAGTATTTCCCAATCTTGCCCCCTGATAAGGATCACCTGGAATGCTTGTTAAAACAACAAGATTCCTAGGTCTTAGCTCAGAACTACTCCATCAGAATTTCCAGGGAGAGACCAGACAATCCAGGTAATTTAACAAGTGCCCCGAGGTAAGCCATATTATCTGAGAACTTTGGGAAAAACTGTGTAAGGCAAAGGGAATTCAGAGAGAAACAAGACCCTCCCCCATGGAGATATAACCAAAGAGTTGTAAGTCATGACACTAAAAACAGAATTACAAGTGTGTACGAGCCCAGAGCACAGCGTCCGGGTGACAGCAACATCTTTTTTCAGTTGGGGAAGCATTGCTCAGAGAAAGGCATATGTAGGAGATGTTATCTGTCTTAAATAACCAGGACTCTAAGCTTTAAATGTTCATTTCAGGTAGAGAAAGTCAACAAGAGAAAAACCCTTTTGGTTACAATTTCTAGTTACCGAGCTTGTAGCCATGCAAATAGAAGATCAATAAATATCTATTCTTTGATCAACTTTCAGTCTAAGGCTCATTCACCATCAAGTTCTCTTGCCAATCATTCCATAAACTCAGTATTATCCTCAAATGAACATGAGAAGAAAATTTGCCTGGGCCAGAAGTTTGCAGACAGATTAACGCTTTGCATCTCATTTAAGCACTCCCTCACTCAGATTTCTTCCCCCTATATATACATATATATATATATATATATATAGGTACTCGAAAGTTTTTATTAGAAGTTGAGTTACCAGCTGCCCTGGTAGCTCAGTAGTGAAGAATTTGCCTGCCAATGCAGGACACATGGGTTTGATCCTGTGCTCCACAACAGGAGAAGCTACCACAATGTGAAGCCCTCGCACAGCAACTAGAGAGTAGTTTCTACTAGTCACAACTAGAGAAAAGCCCACATAGCAATGAAGACCCCCAGCACAGCCAAAAATAAATATTAAAAAAATTGAATTACTACATTATCGCTATGTGCGCATAGAAGGATGCAACAAGCTTCTACAGAGAATTAATGGCAACGTGAATAGCCTTCCCAGATTGCGCAGAGGACCTACCTCTAGATGATGATGGCACTGGCACTGCAAAGCAAGTTCAAGATCTGGGGACATCAGATGTTCCTCCTGCTCCTAAGGCCACTTCCCAGGAAGTCTGATAAGATGAGGCTGGTTCTAGAAGAAAGAGGCCAACTCAGATATAATCTCAAGATGTCTTTATACAACTACCCACTCACCATTTCCTTCAACCTTATTTCTTATGCTTTTTCACAGGATTTATCATTCCTTGACATTTATTATTTGTTATTTCTCTTTCTCCTACTAGATTGTAAATTCTACCAGGTCAGAGACTTTTCTGGTCTTACTCACTTTTGAAACCCCAACATCTAATAAATATCCTTTATGTAGAGCAGCCACTCATCAAACATCTGTTGAATAGTGAAATAGGTTATTTATTCATCCAGGGCTTCCCTGGTGGCCCAGGTGGTAAAGAGTCTGCCTGCAATGTGGGAGACCTGGGTTTAATCCCTGGGTTGGGAAGATCCCCTGGAGGAGGGCATGGCAACCCACTCCAGGATTCTCACTTGGAGAATACCCATGGACAGAAGAGCCTGGCAGGCTATAATCCATGGGGTCCCAAAGAGCCAGACACGACTGAGAGACTAACACTTTGACTATTTGTTCGTCTAGAATCTTGGTTTTCTTCTTTGTAGACTCAACATGCTTGGCGTTAGTTGTCAACATCTAACTCTCTCTGGGCTGTAATGCTTATTACATCGAAGATACTATCTATCTTGTTTTATATTTATCCCCTGGGACCAACAGGTAGTAGATGCTTAGTAATTATCTATTGATTTAATAGATCAATGAGTGAATACGTGAATCAATACAGGAGGCTTTAATCTCATGAACTCTGCTTCTCCAGCAGTATGCTCACTATCAGCATTCACTTTTGGTTCAGCAAATTCCAGAACTGAGCAACCCTGATTATTAGAGCAGTCAGCTTATCCTGTGACAGTGTAAGACTAGAAATGGTTAATGAACAAATAATCCTGCAACACTTGAAGTAAAAAAAAAAAAAATGTCAAGGAAGGAAAATCTTTGTATCAGTGACAGGGAACCTGTTTGAAATAGTTGGTCAGTATAAATGAAACAGGGGCTTCCCAGCTGGCTCAGTGGTAAAGAATCCACCTGCCGATGTAGGAGTCATAAGAGATGCATGTTCAATCCCTGGGTTGGGAAGATTCCCTGGAGGAGGAAATGGCACTCCATTCCAGTGTTCTTGCCTGTAGAATCCCACTGACAGAGGAGACTGGTGGATTACAGTCCATGAGTTCACAAAAGAGTTGGACATGACTGAGCATCTGAGCCCATGGATGAAACAGACAGCCTTGCAAGTCAAGAAAAGTAACTTTCCAGTGAGGAGACAGCAAAGGTATGGGAGTCCAGCCTAATGATTTAGAGTGAACCCTGAAAACTCAGTGGAAGTCATTGATGAGGTCCTCTCACTTGAGTTCATATTTACTATTCAGCAGTAAGCCTTCTACCATAGGAAGTCACTTCCAACTTGAAAAGGGATTCCATAAGAAAAGAGGGTTATCTGTTGACATCACCTTCACACTAAGACCTGCTTCATGCTCAGGATGCAACTGTATTCTGGAATCCTTGGCTCTCAAAAAAATAAGTCCTGATTTTTCCAGAGCAGTCATTGTTTATGACTTCAAATATGCCTTACAACATCCTTTTCCATTATTGCCACACATAGAATATGATATTATATGAATGGCACAGTTGAATAAATAGACTGGGCCACTCCACCTGCCGACTCAAGGGCCCAGGAGAGCAGGACATCAGGCACATGGAGAACTCTTTTTTGCAAAGTAGCAATTAGGCTACAGCTCACTGTTTAGAAGTTTTGTACTTGGGGATGCAATCCATCATGGAGGGATTACTTCATGTCAGGTTTTTCATTTAGCCAAGAAATATTTACTGAGTACCTACTATGTTCTAGGTGCTTTTCAAATCCAGGAACAAAACAGAGACCTCTCTTACGAAGATTACATTCTAGTAAGGTGAGACAAAAAACAAACAAATAAACCTATGTTAGGTGTTGAACAAGTGCTAAGAAAGTATATCCACCCCGTTAAGCAGAAGGGAAAGCCATGCTGTGGATGCAGAGATGGGGGCAATTTTATGTAGACAGTGAGAGAGTATCTGTTAGTTTCCTATTGTTGCTGTAGCAAGTGGCCACAAGCTTAATGGTCAAAATCAATACAAATTTACCTTAAAGTTCTAGAGGTGAGAAGTCTGAAATGGATTGGTAGGGTTGCTTTCCTTCTAGATGTTCTGGTGGGTAAGGGGTGGAGTGAGGGGGAGGTGGGTGGTGGTTGATCCATTTCCTTGACCTTTTCAGCTTCTAGAGGCTTCCTCCACCTTGAAAACCAGCTCCAGAACATCTTCAGATCTCCTCCCCTTCCTTCACTCACTCCTTCTTATAAGGACCCCTGTTTTTATAGGACCCACCCCTTGGATAATTGCCTCAACAGCTGTAACTGAATCACAGGTGTAGTCTATCTGGCAATGTAAGGTAACATAGTCACAGGTTCCAAGAATTAGGAAGTCAACCTCTTTGCTGCAGCAGGGAGGGGGAGGGCGGAATTGGGATTGTTCTACCTATTGCAGTAGGATTCTCTGGTAAGGTGGCACTTAAGCAACAGCCCTCCATAAAGGTGCAGGAGAGCCTGTAGATATCAGGAACTGAGGGTTCTCGGCCCTGGGACCAGCACTGCAAAGACCCTGTGGAGGGAGTGGACCCAGTGTGCTTCAGGATGGAGAAGGAGCCCATTGTGCCTGAGTAGAGAGAGAAGGGGAACTGCGGTAGGAAAAAGATCAGAGGGGTAGCTGCAGGTTGGATACCATGAGGTTGAGGGAGTCCAGGTGGGTCATATCAGAACCACTTGGGTAACCTACTTCAATCCTCACAGCAACCAGGTAAAGAAGCTTCTGTTATTTGTCTCACTTTTATTAATAAGAGAAGAGGCTTAGTAAAGTGCAACCGGCTCGAGGTTGCACAGCTTCCAAGTGCTAAAGCCAAGTTTTTGTCTGAACCAGGGCTTCCCTGGTGGCTTAGATGGTAAAGAATCTGCCTGCCATGCAGGAGACCCAGGTCCTATCCCTGGGTCAGGAAGATCCTCTGGAGAAGGGAATGGCTACCCACTCCAGTATTCTTGCCTGGGAAAGCCCATAAACAGAGGAGCCTGGTGGGCTATAATCCATGAGGTCTCAAAGTGTTGGACACGACTGAGCAACTAACACATGCACACAATTGATTTCAGAGTGTTCACACACAGCCCCTCTACCAGCTGCCTCTTCATGTTCTGAAGTTTGAAGAACCAGCATTGAAGGGGAGCTGACGATCCTGGAACAAGGATTTACAGGAAGAAGAAGATCTACTAACGTGGAGAAATATCCATGTCCTTCTGAGTCACTACTTCAGGTGTGACTCAGAAGCTGTATCAGTGGGACAGAAAGCACAGGACAAGGTCCAAATAGCTCCTACCAATTCCCCATGTGACAACAAAATTAAGAGTTGTGGTTGCTAGTATGTCGCTAAAATTAAGGCAGGTAAGCTTTTTGTCCTTTCAGGTTTCCTATCTATAAAACGGTAACACAGAGTTGTAAACACAACTTGCTATTGAAAAATAAAAGAGGGCTTCAGACTGAAACGAATTTTTAAAACAGAAAAATGGGGCATTGTGTCATCAGAAGACATTGTATTAAAAGATTATCTGAAGCTTCTGTATAATAGTACGTTGTCCTGGTGCACGGGTGTGCATGCCTGCCTGCATGTGCATACACATACAGGAGTGTGCACATACATTTTCTGATTTTGATTGGCAACTTTTGTTAGAAAGGCAGAGGGCCTTTATTTTTGCATGGCATTTATTAGTACTTTTCCTGTAGCTCACAGTTTTTGCCACATTCCCTAGTAAAAGATGAGATGTCTTGGAGTGATTTTGAAGGTTGTGTCCCAGAGGGGCTCCTGGAAAGAATAAAAGGTTTCTAGAGATTTCTTAGTCACAGTGAAGTCTTTTTTCCCTGATTCCTGTGCCCAGTGAGTGCAATGCATTTAGGGGAGCAAGGCAGACCCAGTGTTGTTGGCATCGTTCCTAGAACAGTCCATCCATGTGAACGGTTAATAAAATTATATGTTTATAGAAAATTGGGCAATTTAAAGGCAGAGCTGTGTGTTCATTTCCAAACACCTTCTTGGTTGTTTAGAATAGAATTGTTAAGCGTGTGAGCTGATTCTTTAGTTTCTACCATTCACAGCTCCCACTCATGTCTTTGAAAATTTCTTTATGGCATCTATTCACGGTAGTCAAATTGCAAAAGTTAAATGACATACATTAAGGAAAAAATAGGCCCCTGTGGCTGCTGGTGCTTTTGTCATCATAACGGGAGTCAGGAATCCTAGAGGGACCTGCAGGAACAATACTCAGTACAGAGTGTGAGAAATCATGAAGTATCCCCCTTAATGTGATCATATCACAGCTCCCCGCTCCACCCCGCAGTGCTTCCTCCTCACTCCTGCCATGCCCGCCACCCCTGTTGCTTAACACGTGGAGCTCTGTGGAGAAGGAGGAACACGTCACCACACTGTAATGCCTTACCTCTCACGACTCTCTTACCTCTACCCCATCCTGCCTCCCGCGAGTGTTTTCTGAGCTGTGGAGCTGCCCGCGAGGAACATCAGACCTGAACAACCAGGACGAGTGCACAGGAGGTCTGAGAAGCGTCCCATAGGGAAAATTTCGTCTTGCAGCCTCCATTGTGAGCTGGCTCAACGGAGCAGGAAACCACCACAGTGAGGGACTCAGAGGAAAATGGCCTTCTGTGAAAGTGGAAAGACATCTAGGTGGAGACTTTCCAGTTTAAAGATATTCAATGATGCCGTTATTATAAGTTCAATATCTGAATTTTTAGACACCGAGGATCCCCGAAGTAAACAGAATATGTTCTTGTGACTTAAAGCTCTCATATGACCCATGTCCAAGCCTCATCTAGGTATTAGGCTTCGGCCATCAGTGGAGCCAGCTCTGCTGGAAGGGAGGAGGGACTGAGAATGGAATTGGGAAGCAAAAAATGTGGGCTTGGGTTTTTCCACTTACTAATATCATGAACTTGGGAAGCTTGCTGCCCTTCTGAACCTCAATGCCCACATAAGGAAAATGGGCATAATATTTCTCTTACTGAATTGCTGTAAGGCATAAGTGAGATCATTCACAGGGAATTACTTTGTAAGTTGTTCTGTTCAGCTGCTAAGTCATGTCCAACTCTTTGTGACCCCATGGGCTGCAGTATGCCAGGCTTCTCTGTCCTTCACCATCTCCTGGAGTTGCTCAAATTCATATCCCTTACCTAACCATCTCATCCTATGTCGTCCCTTTCTCCTTTGGCCTTCAATCTTTCCCAACATCAGGGTCTTTTCCAATGAGTCAGCTTTATGCATCAGGTGGCCAAAGTACTGGAGCTTCAGTATCAGTCCTTCCAATGAATATTCAAGATTCATTTCCTTTAGGATTTATTGGTTTGATCTCCATGCACTCCAAGGGACTCTCAAGAATCTTTGCCATGACCACAATTTGAAAGCATCAATTCTTCCACACACAGCCTTCTTTATGGTCCAACTCTCACATCCATACATGACTACTGGAAAAACCATAGCTTTGACTATACAGACTTTTGTTAGCAAAGTGATAGGTCTCTTTTTTAATATGCTGTCTAGGTTTGTCAATGCTACAAAAATGCAATCTGTCAATGTCAATAATGGAAAAAAAAATCAGTGCGTTGGCCTTGCACTCCTCCAATTTCTTTGTTCTGTTTAAATGTTACCTCTTTACAAAAGTGGTTTAGATGTCTTGTCAATTATTGGTGTCCTTAGAAACCAACTTATTATTTTTAACTGGTAATAATGTGATGATGCAGACTTGCATTAGGTACAATAAACAAAAAGAACTTACAAGAACCAAATGAAATACTTACAAGGTTTAAAAACTGTGAGACTATTTTGGACCACTGACCCAGGAGGAGGGTTGGTTGAAGTTGAGCTGACATCTTCCTATCACAATCAGATTTAGGCATTCCTGTCTGTAAAAGGGCTATTTTCCTCATAAGGAAGCTATCTTCTCTTAGACTAAGACAACCATGTTATTCTTCACTAGTAGATAGTATATTCAAAAGCAGAGACATTACCTTGCCGACTAAGGTCCGTCTAGTCCAGGCTATGATTTTTCCTGTGGTCATGTATGGATGTGAGAGTTGGACTGTGAAGAAGGCTGAGCACCGAAGAATTGATGCTTTTGAACTGTGGTGTTGGAGAAGACTCTTGAGAGTCCCTTGGACTGCAAGGAGATCCAACCAGTCCATTCTGAAGGAGATCAGCCCTGGGATTTCTTTGGAAGGAATGATGCTAAAGCTGAAACTCCAGTACTTTGGCCACCTCATGAGAAGAGTTGACTCATTGGAAAAAACTCTGATGCTGGGAGGGATTGGGGGCAGGAGGAGAAGGGGACGACCGAGGATGAGGTGGCTGGAAGGCGTCACGGACTCAATGGACGTGAGTCTGAGTGAACTCCAGGAGATGGTGATGAACAGGGAGCCCTGGCGTGCTGCGATTCATGGGGTCGCAAAGAGTCGGACACGACTGAGCGACTGAACTGAACTGAACTGAGTCATTATTTAAATAGCACAAAATATGGTGAATGACATGAGCAATGATTCATTGAAAATGTTTTGCTTGCATAACGATACCTGCAGGTATGTGCTCATGTGCTCAGTCATCTCTTGACTTTTTGCAACCTTATGGACAGTAGCCTACCAGGCTCCTCTGTCCATGGGATTTCCCAGGCAAGAATACTGGAGTGGGTTGCCACTTCCTTCTCCAGGGGATCTTCCAGGGATTGAACCCATGTCTCTCGAGTCTCTTGCATTGCAGGCAGATTCTTTACCACTGAGCCACAGGGAAAGCCCTATCTGCAGGCTGCAGGTACACATCATATAAATTTACTTTCAATATTTTTAGGCACTGCTGTTCTGTGAGCATGACCTTCCTTTTGTCTTCATTTATTTGTTCATTTTTATCTCTTTCTTCTGCTTGCTATTTTCCCCCCTTTCCCTTTCTTTATTCAGCTCTTTGTCCTTCTAAGATAAGAGGAACTTACAGTTGGTCACATTCGATCAGATAGACTACTTTAATCAGTGTATCAGCTCAAATTAATATACTTTGGAGGAACCCCTTATTTTTGATTCCTGTTCTTCAATAAGGAAGATGCTCTACTATTAGACCTGGAATACCCTATTAGGCCGAATGCTGTAGAGGGAAAGATGCATACAGGCGTGTTTGGAAAAAGAGCAAACATCCATGTTAAGAAAAAATGAAGCAAGTGCAGTTATCCATTCATTACACTCTGCACTCTGAGTTAAACAGGAAAGGACAGGACAGCTGTTGAACATACTAGAAATATGCCTAGGTAAGTAATCTAGCAAACAAGACATGCTGACATTATAAATTATAAATCGGCTGAATGAACTTTGATGAGAATTAAAATGCTGCACATAGCTCTAATTGAATACTTTTCATTTTGTCTTCTCAGTCTGATAAATCTGTGAGAAGACAGAAGCATATGTAACCTACATCTTTACCTTTAAAATGATTGTGACTTTCTGAGTTTTCTTGTTAATTACAGTAATTTTTTTCCACATGCTCAGATTGTCAGGGTATGAATAAGAAAAAAATGATTTAATGATATGATTTATTGCAGAAGCACAGAACATTCAGAAGTAGATAGCAAAGACCTTTTATATTTTTTTTCCCTGTTTTTATGATCAAGCTTTCAGAAAAAATAGATGTGAACAATTCACATTCTAAGATTAGGAAACCTCAGTTGCCACTTTAGTGGCTTCAGCATTTCTAGCCCTGAAGTGATATATGCCATCTGCCCTCTAAAAACACAGAACTGTAGTATAAATTTGATCCTTATATGGCTTAGGGCCCAGCTTTAATATCTAAGGATTTTTCATGTTCTTGTCATATTTTTTAATTCAGTTTAAAAAAAAAACCAAACTGAATTCAATCAGGCTTGAAAAGACACAGTAGAATTTTTACTTTGGTTGATATTTTACTTTTTTTGCTATGGCAATTAAAAATATATTTTTTACCTGTCGTGACATATAATATCAAATGAGTGGCAATTTTGGGAATACTTTTTAATCTTTTTTGAATTTCCTATAAATATAAAGGAATTTTGTGTAGAAAATGTTTATACACTCTGATATAAAATAAAAGTAGATTTTATTATTTATGGTAAATTGGCACTGAAATTACTAATAAAAGTCATCAGGTAATATAGACAAGTCTTCCCTGGTGGCTCAGTAGTAAAGAATATTGCTGCCAATTCAGGAGACATAGGTTTGATCTCTGAGTGGGAAGATCCCCTGGAGGAAGAAATGGCAACCTGCTCTTGTATTCTTGCCTGGGAAATCACATTGACAGAGGAGCCTGGTGAGCTACAGTCCACGGGGGTCACAGACAGTCAGACAGGACTGAATGACTAAGCATGCCCACATAGCACAATGTAGACAAATATTGACAGAACTACTAGGCAAATGAAGGCTATTTTAAAATACATATAGTCCTTTATTAGGAAATATCTGTTTTTATTGGGTTGATCATAAAATTATATTTCATATATTGATCAATAAATGGATTGATACTTAAAATTTTAGATATATTTTTCTAGGGTAAATTGTTTGTATCTTCTAAGCTAGAAACTGTCTTAGACATTATTTGGTCCCAGGCAAAATTCCTCACCCAGTAGGTTTCTGGTGACTGCTGAATGGTGAAATGGGCACTGTGTAATTTCTCATCTTCCCCTGTCCTTCAGCTACAGCCCCTGCCCTTTTTCACATCTCTAGGAATCCTAGTTGTTTTTCTCTCTCTATTCTTTCTCTTGTCTTCTCCTAGTACCTATCACAGCCCATTTAGGGCTGGCTCAAACTTGCCTCAAGGACTCGAAACTCCCCAGGGCAGGCTCTGACCATGACTCTGTCTTGCCTCTGAGCCATCAGCACCTCTGCTCCAGGATTGAGGCCAGTGCTGAGCTGGCTGGAGCAGCAGTAGTGGTGGTGCAGAGAAATCTGCTTCCATGAGCATCTTTTCTCTTAGTTCTGAGGTTTGTAGAGCTGCTCATTAACAACCTTGTCTCCAGTGTTGGCTGAGCATCCCCCAAACACGCTTAACAACATGCTTCATTAAAGAGCAACTCATTACTCAAAAGCAAGTTCTTCATGCACTGACAAGGTTATGATGGATCTTATGTTACATAAACAGTGTTTATGACTTCCAGAAAGAACACATCTGTTTCCATCCCAACTCAGAGAGACTCGACCATTCAGATGCTCCTTGTGTTTGGCAAACCAACACTCATTTTCATCACACCAAAAGTAATTTTAAAAGCCTACTTAAATGAGGAAAAGCTTCCAGTTAAAAGTAAGACTAAACTCAAAATGATTATTTAACATCAAGTATAATCACCCATCATTTTTCCATGAAACTGTTCATTTTAAAATTGGACTCATCTTTTTAAAAAAAAAAAAAAAAAGTTAAATAAAATGTATGCTTCTTTACTTAATAAGCATGTGTTTTTCTAAGCCTTTGACCTTGCCCTTTTAATTGACCATTCCTCTCCCATCCCAAACAGCCCTCTGGCTCATTCATTGCCCCTTTAGATGATTTCTCTACAGTCAAACTTCCTGCTCTCCCCGCAGCATTTTGCAAACACTTCCCACATTCTGCAACCAATCTCCTGTGTTCTGGCTTACCTCCCATTAAAATCATTATCTGTAAAGTCAACAATGGTCTCCTAGATGCTCTCCTTTGGGTCATTTTCAGTCTCCCTATATTTTTCCCTGAAGCATTTGGGGTTCCATTATAGTTCCTCTTCTGTTCTGAGACTACATTTTCTTGTGTGTTTTCATCCATACCCACAATGTCTGTTTTAGTCAGGGTTCTTGGAGAAATAAACCAACAGGATATATACATATGGATAACTTGAGGAGATTTATTATAGAAATTGGCTCATATGAGTATGGAGATCAAGAAAAGTCCCACAGTATGTCATATGCAAGCTGGAGAACAAGAAAGATGTATGTGTGCAATTCAGTCTGAATCTGAAGACCTGGGATATTTAAAATATTAAACGATGTTGCTGTAAAAGTGCTGCACTCAAGTTTGGAAAACTGCATGTTCACATCAGCAAATCTAACTCAGCAGAGGCCACAGGACTGGAAAAGGTCAATTTTCATTCCAATCCCAAAAAAGGGCAATACCAAAGAATGTTTAAACTACCATACAACTGTGCTCATTTCACATGCTAGCAAGATTATGCTCAAAATCCTTCAAGCTAGACTTCAACAGTACGTGAACTGAGAACTTTCAAATGTACAAGTTGGGTATAGAAAAGGCAGAGGAACCAGAGATCAAATTGCCAACATTTTTTGGCTCATAGAAAGCAAGAGAGTTCCAGAAAAACATCTACTTATGCTTCCTTGACTACGCTAAAGCCTTTGACTATGTGGATCACAACAAACTGTGGAAAATTCTTAAAGAATTGGGAGTACCGGACCACCTTACCTGCTTCCTTCGAAACCTATAAGCAGATTAAGAAGCAACAGATAGACATAGAGCAATGGACTGGCTCAAAATTGGGAAAGGAGTATGACAAGGCTGTACGTTGTCATCCTGTTTACTTAACTTAAACACAGAGTACATCATGGGAAATGCCAGGCTGGATGAAGCACAAGCTGGAATCCAGATTGCCAGGAGAAATATCAACAACCTTAGATATGCAGATGATACCATTCTAACGTGGAAGAAAGTGAAGAGGAACTAAAGAGCTTCTTGATGAAAGTGAAAAAGGAGAGTGAAAAAGCTGGCTTAAAACTCAACATTTAAAAAACTAAGATCATGGCATCTCGTCCTATCACTGCATGGCAAATAGAAGGAGAAAAAGTGAAAGCAGTGACAGGTTTTATTTTCTTGAGCTCCCAAATCACCATGGATGGTGACTGCAGCTGTGAAATTAAAAGATGCTTGCTCCTTGGAAGAAAAGCTATGATAAACCTAGAAATCATATTAAAAAAGCAGAAACAAAGGTCCATATAGTCAGAACTATGGTTTTTCCAGTCATGTACGGATGTGAAAGTTGGACCATAAAGAAGGTTGAGTGCCAAAAAATTGATGCTTTTGAACCTGTGGTCTTGGAGAAGACTCTCGAGAGTCCCTTGAATAGCAAGGAGATCAAACCAGTAAATCCTAAAGGAAATCAACCCTGAATATTCATTGGAAGAAATGATGCTGAAGCTGAAACTCCAATTCTTCTGCCACCTCATGTGAAGAGCCAATTCATTGGGAAAGACCCTGATGCTGGGAAAAATTGAAGGCAAGAGGAGAAGGAAGAGACAGAGGATGAGATGGTTGGATGGCATCACCAACTCAATGGGCATGAATTTGAACAAACTGGGAGTGAAGGACAGGGAAGCCAGGTATGCAGCAGTCCCTGGGGTCACAAAGAGTAGGACATAACTTAGAGAGTGAACACCAACAACAGTTGAAAACCTGAGAATTGGGTTTTGGGGGTGGGTTCTGGCAATGAAGTAAGTCTTGGTGTTAGCCCAAAACCCCAAAAGCAGGAGTGCCAGTGTTTAAGAGGAGGAGGAAATGGATGTTTCTGCTCAATCAGAGACAAGGAATTCACCCTTTTTTCCCTCCCTCCTCAGGCTCTCATGATGGGATGATGCTTATTTATTTTGGTGAGAGTAATCTTTCAGACCTATTTCACTCAGAGTACAGATTCAAATACTACTCTCCCAGAGACACCCTCACAGACACATCCAGAAGGCTAGTTTTATAGGCTAGCTGGGATCCCTTAACTCAGTTAAGTTTACACACATCAAATATCACCTAAATGTCCATGACGCCCATATTTGTAGCTTTGGTCCAGACTTTTTTTAATCCCCAAATTTCATTTCTATTTGCCTATCAGGCATCTCTGCTTAGAAATGCTGCAGTGATGGTATCCCAAACAGAACTGACCATCTTCCACAGTGATCCTAAACCTTGTCCCCATGTTGCCTCTACTGAATTTATCTTATAAATAAAACTTTGTTAGCTGTGCAAGCCAGAGATTAGGGTATCATCTTAGGTAACTATTCCTCCTTTAAAATTCACATCTTATCAATCCTTATATTCTGAAGATGTGTGTGCGGTATGTGTGTGTGTATGAGTGTGTGCATACGTGTGTGCATATGTGTGTGTGTGTGCATGCTCTCCATCATGTCCAACTCTGTGACCTCATAGGAGAAGGCAATGGCACCCCACTCCAGTACTCTTGCCTGGAAAATCCCATGGACAGAGGAGCCTAGTAGGCTTCAGTCCATGGGGTCACTAGGAGTTGGACACGACTGAAGTGACTTAGCAGCAGCAGCAGCAGACTATAGCCCACCAGGCTCCTCTGTCCATGGGATTTTCCAGGCAAGAACACTGGAGTGGGAATGGGTTGCCATTTCCTTCTCCAAGGGATTTCCTGACCCAGGGATCAAACTTGTATTTTCTGAGGCTCCTACATTGGCAGGTGGATTCTTTACCACTAGCACCACCTAGGAAGCCCTCCTTCTAAAGATCCTGCCTGCTAAATAATTTTCATTTTAGATTCCCATCTCTATTACCATGGATATCTATATAGTTCATGACCTTCGCATCACTTGCCCACTTGTCATTTTAGGTCACTTTCTGATTGCCCCAGGGCTTCTCTAGTGGCTCAGCTGATAAAGAATCTACCTACAATGTGGGAGACCTGGGTTTCTTCCCTGGATTGGGAAGATCCCCTGGAGAAGGAAATGGCAAACCACTCCAGTATTCTTGCCTGGATAATTCCATAGACAGAGGAGCCTGATGGGCTACAATCCATAGGGTCACAAAGAGGAGGACGTGACTGAGAGATTAACATTTTCACTTTCCGATTGCCCCTTTTATGGCCTTACTTCACTCTCACACAGCTGCTGAACTGACATTTCTGGTGTGAAAATCAGATCCCTGTCTCTATAGCTCAGAATTTCCCTGTGGCTTCTGGTTTCCTTCAGGAATGACCTGGAGTGTTCTGCTTGACAATGTCTTCCATGATTAGGACCTTGTCCAACCTCCACTCACACCTGTCTCATACCTTCAGCCCCTCTCTCCACTTAACATGTTACCTTCTGAGAATAATGAGCCACTTTAAGTTTCCACTAACATTTGGGACGTGCTGTTTCTTGCCTGGCATGCCCTGAACATTTATCTGCCCATTTTTCAAGGTTCAGTTAGACACTGCCTTTGTGGAAGGTATCTTTTTTCCCTTTGGATTCATATGTTTCCAATGTACATAGACCTAGAAGGAGTCTTTCTGTTTGCCTCTGTATCCCTATTAGATTGTAACCTCCCTGGAGGCAAGGTTGTGTGTTTCCATTTATGTATTTATACATACAAGTGTCTAACACATTGTTAACTTAATGAATAAATGAGTGAAATTACAAAAACAGCCAAGGACTTTGAAGCTATATGATGTCAAACTTTTCTCATTTCAACTTTCTATCTTGACTATGCAGACACATCATTAATTAAATTCTGGGTGCAGAGCAAGCCTTATAGAGCATGATTATATTACTATCTAAGATGAAGATAAAAATATTTGCATGTAAATGAGACAATACCCAGCCTCAGTGAAGCACTATCTCTCAATACTCCAAGAAAATTCCATTACCTGTTGGGAAATAAATGAAAATGAACCCACTGCAGTAACAGGTTTTTAGGCCAGTTTTCCAAGTAAGAGCTCATTTCTTGCTGAAAGCAAATATGCTTCTCAAGCTTATAAAATCGGCTATTGCTATGTGTACACGTGCACTGAGGAGGAATTCACATCTCATTCAAGATTTGTGTGGTTTGAAATGAGCCCTGAGAGTGATCACAACATCTGTAGGTTTCACAAATTCTGTTTGTTCAACTTAACAAGCAAGCCCTTAAGTTTCTGGATAATTTGATTTATGAAAACATCTTACATTTGAAGCATTTGCTCTTGTCCCTAAAGAGAGAACTATTTCTTAACTCTAGAAATTGGAGTGTTAAGGCAGAAAATATAGAAAAATGCCCTCATTCTTCTGGTGGTTTTAATTCTTTTTTTTTTTCTTCATTCATTCCTGACTTTGTCTTTTTAATTCCTTTCTTAAGTCACCAATGGCAGTATGTGTGAATTTACTATGCACTACCACTACATGAAGCATAGTCATTTCAATCCAATTTAATCCTCTTAGCAGCCCAATGAGATGGATACTACATGTAACAGAGGAGGAAACTGACATAGGCAGGGGAGAGACATAGCTCACAACTGGTAAAGCCAGGGCTTGAACCCAGGTGTGATTCCAAAACCTTGCCTATAACTCATTGTGGCCCACCTCATCCAAAGCATGGTTGAAATTCATAAGATGGAAAATTATTCCAGCTCCTTTTGAACCACCTCACACTCTGCTTAACAAGAATTGCACATATCCTATTATTACTACATGACCCTTTACATATACTTTATAAAGTAGGCAGGTTTACAGCTAACAGTACTGATTCTGGTTTACTGAGATGTAATAACTAGCTCAGAGTGGTTAAATGCGCCAAAGAAAATAAAGGGAATAATGAGGGAACTTTTTTACTTCCTGATCCTATTATTGAGAAAGAGTAAAATCAAACCAAATCCAAGAAAATGGAGATCTTTCAGGAAAAATAGCACTGGGAAACTGTTTTTAAAAAAATAAAATGGTGAATATTTTGGAGGTTGCCTCTGCAGTCTCTGTCTTAACTATATAGAGTCCCCTATATACAGTTCTGTTTTGAGAGCATATTCATAAGTCCAATTTGTTCATAAATCTAATAAAGTTTAATAAAGTCTAATAAAGTTAGCCAAGATATCTGAATAACACAATCTGCTATATGCTACTGTACTGTAATGGGTTTATAATACTTTTCACAGAAATAATACATAAAAAACAAACACAAAAATAAGGAAAATATTTTTTGTCTTACAGTACCTTGAAAAGCACAGTACAACAGCTGGCACACATCAAGTGAACAGGCAAGAAGAGTTACTGACTGGAGGAGGGAGAGGAAGTGGGAGATGGTAGAAATGAAGGATTGTCAGCTATAGGAGACGAGGGGCAAGTTGCAATTTTATTCACTCCTCACAACGGCACAGATTCTGGTTCCTTGCTGGATTCAATTCTACCTACCTTCTAGAAAAAATGATCCGGTGATATCTGGATATCAGCTCTTCTTTTCTCATCCTGGGTGACATGGTAACACTGGATTGCATTCTGGCTGCTGCCAACTTCATGTACAGTTCTATGTTTGGGTCCTATTCCTCAAAAACAGAGCCTCCTCAAATAAAGAAAATCTCTTGCCATTTCCTGCATTGTGAATCTTTTTGATTCTTCGTTATTTCTTTTTCCTCTTGTCTCTCTTCATCCTTTCTCTGGGCCCCCAATTCCATCTTTTTACCTCACTCCAGTCTCTCAATTATTTTCACTTTTGTTTCCATTGTTATTGCTTGGGCTTCTTAGCAATACACTACATCACTGCTTAGCAGCTACATCACTGCTGCTTTTATGCTTGCTTCCAGAATCCTGCATTTGAAATAAAGACACTGTACACTGTATGCTACATAGTCCACAAAATCTCAACCACTTGTAGAGGCTGCTTACACGTGACATTGCAGGCCAGACACATGAACGAACTTACGTGACTGGACGTGTGGATGCACATGCATCTTTGAGAGTTTGTAACTTGAAGGTTCATATGTAGGATGCTTATTATACTTAACTCTGCTGTTATAATGTGAAAGCAACCATGGACAAGATATAAATGAGTGGGTGTCACTGTGTTCTAATAAAATTATATTTACAAAAGTGGGCCAGAATTGGTCCATGGGCCATAGTTTGTTGACCCCAGCTTTAAAGTGTCCAGATATATTACTTACCTTATGCTATCAACCCATATAATTGAAAACATCTAGATTATTAGCAGAATGTAGGATAGATGATGGAGGCTGATAGTATTTTAGTCCCATCAAGATTATTTTTGTGCTATATAGCTATAGCCTTACTGAATGTGATAACAGTTCAAAGGGAGGTGATCTATTTAAACTCTAGAAGCAGGCTGTCTGGCAATTTGTGGCATCAAACTGTGAAGGCTCAGAAAAGCTTCTCACAACTATGGAACTGTGTTTGCACAATTTGAAATTGCAATCTTATCTGGGAGGATTGAGATCCAGACCCAAATATAGATAGTGCAAAAAAAAAAAGTGCTATAAATCTTTCCATTGAAACCAACAAGCAAAGTCATGCAGAATAGTTTTACTGTCCAAATTGATATATTGTGATTTTTCCCTCCAAAAACATTAGAAATAAGAAAAATCAGAGCCCTACACACAAATTTCAATTTCTGGTCTCTTTTTAAAAGTTCTGCTTTATTTAAAAAATGGCCAGCTTGTTTTAAGAATGCTACGATTACTATTTTCAGATGGATATAGAATGGTAGAGAAATCGAGGAACTTCCTAGCTGTGTGCCCAGTTCTAAGCCTGCAAATAAAATACATACATAGCACAGGCCTGGGACATGCTAACCTCTCAAGAAATGTTTGCAGAAACAATAATGTGTCCTTTTCCCTGATGTCTTCTGCCTAAAGGTGTGGATCTGTTTTACTGGAAGCAAAAAGGAAAACTGAGTCTAGCTGTTGAATTCTAACACTTGCCAGAATACTAAGGTGAAAGGCTTGTAGCTATTCCAAATAATTGATCCCATAGTCTACAAATAGTTATATCGTCTTTACAATCATTCATTACCAGTTAGAAAAGAAAAAAGAAAATGAAATTCTCTTATGATTTTTTGGTATCATTAAAAAATACTTTGTATGTAAACCTGTGGTATACATTTCATTTGTTAGTTGTTTTTCAGTCACTAAGTTGTACCTGACTTTTCAAGACGTCATGGACAGCAGCATACTAGGATCCCCTGTCCTTCACTATCGCCCAGAATTTGCTCAAATTCATATCCATTGAGTTGATGATGTCATCCAACCATCTCATCCTCGGTCACCCACTTCTCCTGCCCTCAATCTTTCTCAGCATCAGGGTCTTTCCCAATGAGTTGGCTCTTCATATCAGGTGGCTAAATTATAGGAGCTTCAACTTCAGCATCCGTCCTTCTAATGAGTATTCAGGGTTGATTGCCTTTAGGATTGACTGGTTTGATCTCCATAGGACTCTCAAGAGTCTTCTTCAGCACAATTTGAAAGCATCAGTTCTTCAGTGCTCAACCTTCTTTATGATCCAACTCTCACATCTGTACAAGACTACCGAAAAAATGATAGCCGTGACTATATGGACTTTTTTCAGCAAAGTGATGTCTTTCCTTTTTAATATGGTGTCTAGGTTTGTCATAGATTTTCTTCCAAGGAGCAAGCATCTTTTAATTTCATGGCTATAGTTACTGTCACTTTCTTTAAAGGACACATGTTGACCTCTGGTGTTTTTCTGATAGAAAGAGAGACAAAGACAGAGACAGAGAATGAGGATAAAGGAGAGGGCTAATGTGCATCCTCTGGGCTATACACAATGCAGAAGCAGGGATGGGGAGAATCAAGCTAAAATTTCTTCCTGTTTTCTCCTTTACTGATATTTCTGGACAAGGAAAGACTGATATATAGCAGAAACCTGTGCACATCTTGTTCCCTTTATCTCTGTCCTAGAACTGGAGGCAGAAGTTTCCAAGCCCTTACATCCCAACTCTAAATTCCGTAGGATTGAAGGAGAAATGAATGATGCACGAAAGACAATTCCAACTAAAGAGGCAATTTATAGGTCATAAAAGAACCAGGGTGATGTGATCAGGGGCATCCCTGTATTTTTCTGTTTGCCACCCTTATCCCACTCCAATCTCTGCCTTCCTCTCACTCTCTGCTTTCAGATTGTGTTTAGCCAGTGGGCGGCACCAGCATAAGAGGGAATGGTGGGAGAAGAGAAGGAGGTATTTTATTCCTTAATCTTTTCTGCTTTGACCCTGAGACTGTGGCAGGAGCTCCTGGGGCTGCAGCTCCTGGCAGGCAGTCCCTCACCATGGCCCCAGGTCTCATGGGACTCAAGCAACACTCTTTCCTCCCTATTTGCTGGGTGCATGGTGGGGGCAACTTTGGGTGTGTCACTCAATCATACACAGTGAAAGTGTTAATTGCTCAGTCATGTCCGACTCTTGCAACACTGTGGATTGTAGCCTCCAGGATCCTCTGTCCATGACATTTTCCAGGCAAGAATACTGGAGTGAGTTGTCATTCCCTTCTCCAGGGGATCTTTCCAACCCAAGGATTGAATCCAGGTCTCCTGCATTACAGGCAGATTCTTTACCAACTGAGCCACTGTAAATACACAACCATATATATTTTCACTCAGTCATATTTGTTCCTGTCATCTTACTCACACTTCTCTAAGGAGCACTTTTCTTAAAGTCTCTTCATTTGAACTATCTGGAAGTAAACTATGTTTTCTGCTATATCCTTGACTAAAGAAGAATTTGAAGGAGGTCTGATGTGAGCAAAATGTGGAATTTTACTCTATAGCCCCACTTTCTATTTTGCTGTATTCAGTTGTTTCAAACCGTTCTCCCCATCAGTTCTACTAATATCATTTTTATTTCAGAGACTAAACCATGTTCTCAAAGCTCAAGTCTACACAGATCTGCCCTTATCAGAGCACAGTAAGGTCCCACTTCTATGTCATCAGCCAATCTAAATAGTTTCTGTATAAAGAAATTTCTACATTAATGTTCTAAAAGTTAATTCTTCATACGATAATATCAGAGAGAGAAGCTGAAGGGAACAGAAACTGCATTTTTCACTTTTTTTCCAATGCAATCATTCTCACTGAGGTGTGGGCCTCAAAATCAATAACTGTAAGATTTTCAATTTATGACAGTTTAAATTTCTATATGATTATATTACAGGGCTGGGGAGGAGGTGAGGGAGAGACAGAGACAGTGGCCTCTTTCCTCACTTTATAATTTGCAGCAGTTTTTTGTTCTCCTTCTATGGCCAAAAAGATGAGCTTCTCCCTGAAATTTTTGCTGATTGTGCCAATTTTGTAGTTTTCCAATTCAATCCACCCTTGGATCAAAGACAAAAGCTAAAGGAGGGAGAAAAAAAAACCCAGAAAATGTGTGTGTGTGTAAAAAAACAAAAATCTCAGAAACTCACTACTGTTACACTTGTCATTTTTCAAGTTTTGACTTTTCTCAATATTCTAACCGCTATTTAATATTCTAAGTCCTAAGTAGTTTCTTTTTGCATATTTTTCAGTTTTTACTTGTAATCAGTAGGAGAGATAAGCTGCAGTGCACTTCCTCCATATTGACTAGAACAGGAAGATTTTTGAATGTTAAACTAACTTCATATTTATAGAATAAATAGCAATTAACCATTATATATTATCTGTGATATACATCTCTCTCTATCTTTCTAAGTCGCTCAGTCATGTCTGACTCTTTGCCACCCTTTGGACTATAGCCTGCCTGACCCCTCCGTCCATGGGATTTTCAGGCAAGATTGTTGGACTGGGTTGCAATTTCCTCCTCCAGGGAATATGCATATATCAATATATATATGTCATATCTATCTATACATATTGCTAGATTTGATATGATAATCTTTTAAGAATTTTTGCATTTATGTTCCTGCTTCCCTCTATCATTACTACTTTCAATTTATTTCTGTCTTCAACATTTTTCTTTTTGTGTCAGTTCAGAGATGCACTTAAAGGATGTTTCTTATTTATAGTTTATGAAGAATTTTAGTTATTTGAGTTGGGATCTAATCTGTTAAACTGCCGGAAATAGGGCTCATGTTTTTTATTTCATGTGATACTGCTTCTTATTTTTATGTGCCTTTTGGTTATTATGTCAAGTAGTTAAATATCTCTTAAAGTTTCTTTATATAATAAATATATTCATATTTGTAAAATAACCTATGAAAGTGAAAGTGAAGTCGCTCAGTTGTATCCGACTCTTTGTGACCCCGGGGACTGTAGCCCACAGGCTCCTCTGTCCATGGGATTCTCCAGGCATGATACTAGAGCGGGTTGCCATTTCCTTCTCCAGGGGATCTTCCCAACTCAGGGATCGAACCCAGGTCTCCTGCATTGCAGGCAGACACTTTAACCTCTGAGCCACCAGGGAAGCCCAACCTATAGTTTATAAGTAAATTTCATGTTAACCCCAATAACTTTATGAGGAATTCAGGGCAAAAATTATTGTCTCTATATTAGAAAGGGATAAATGGGTTCAGAGAGGTTTACTTAAGCTGCCCAAAGTAGGTATGGGGTAGAATCAGAATGATTAATCAGTTTCCCTTCTTCTCTGCCATATTGCATCCAGGAAGACCAAACAGAAATTACATTCTGTAAGAGAATCTGGGTCAGTCAAGTTCAGGGGGAGGTGGTGGGGACTGGACAATGGGAAACAATTGGAGTGTCTGACATTGATTTTACAGCTCCTCATTTGCTTCTTTGTTCTACTGCTAACTTAACCTTCATTCAGTAAAGAGTCTTGGAGATGGCTGACCACAAAGTATATCCTTTTAATTTGGTCTGCTACTTTCAAAAAGAGGATTTTCTTGGTTTAGTAGTCTCAATAATTGTATTCAAGACCTTAAGAACTTGAGAAAAGTAGAATTAGATTTTCAGAGACTGCCTTTGATCCTGAAATACCAATCAGGGGTAGGTGCTGGCTTTATTTCAAGAGAAGAAAGACTCATTTTTGTTGAAACTTAAGTTCAAAATATAATTTGTATGTCTTTGGTCTAATAATTTTTCATCAGGTGAATGTTTTCTTTTACTCTCTGTGATAATTCTGCTAAAAAATTTTTTTAAAATGAAAACAACATGCATTTTTCTTTTTAAAAAAATTCAACATAATACCCAAGCAAAAGACAGTGTTATTATACAAGTAGAGGTTGATGCTTCTAATGATCCCTCAATAATTTAATGAAAATGCAATTTTCCTCATTCTTATTCACCAAATATATTGATACCTTGAAGATGCTGATTTGAGAGCAGCCCTGCAGCTTCTTTCGTTTCACTTGGTACTAACTCATCAAGTGCTGCGACATTTTGTAAAACAGCCAGATGAATAACATCATTACGTTAAACTCAAGTCTTTAAAAAGGATGTTTGATTAAAATATTTATTTATCTTCAATTTTGATTACTCCTTTCATGGTTTTTAAGTCTAGCTTCTTGATGATGCCCAGAAATTTTTATGTAGGCCTTGACCCAAATGCTTCTACTAAGCTTGAACTCTTGTAGCACAGTGTCTAATATACAAATACTCTCCTCTACAGTTATAAACAATTCTCGAAATTCTCTCTTGTAACTTATTGCAATGATTATACCTTAATTCCACATATATTCCAGTAGAACACAACCTCTATCTACTCCTTCCCAGTTATTGCAGCCATCTCTAGGTCCATGATGTCTGTTTAATGTCCATTTTTCTCAAACAAGTCTTCATATGACTCCTTGTAATCCCTGCTACCATGTTCCAAATGAGACATTTAACAACCCCTAACATATACAACATACAAACAGAAGAAATATTGATTAACAAAATCTTTCATTCAGAAAAGACCATTGTGTAGGAGCAGAGGGCAGGGAAGTAGCACACAAGGGCTGCCCTGTTGTATAAGGAAGCAGGTTACTTCTGTTGGGAGAGTTCATGGCAATGGATTATCTACTGAGAAGTTGGTTTGGCTGGTCTGTCTGCTATGTACTAGAGAGATTCGATTTGCTTAGTGTTCTATGTGGCTTTGGTCATCATGGACATTTGGGAGGATCTTTCTACTGGGAGATGTATTTGGTTAGGCTGTGATAACAAATAGAACCAAACATGTAGATAGAAGTTTATACCTTGCTTACATAATAGTCCAAGAGAGCTGCAGTTTTGCCTTCTTCAACACATGGTTCCCAAAGTTTTCCTAACATTTTTCTGCGCCTCTGTCAGCCAGAAGTGGGAAAGAGCACAGAGATGTACATATTATTGCTGTTGTTCTGTCACTAAGTTGTGTCCAATTCTTTGCAACCCCATGGACTGCAGCATGTCAGGATTCCCTGTCCTTCACTGGAGTTTGCTCAAGTTCATGTCCAGTGATCAGTGATGCTATCTAACCATCTCATTCTCTGCATCCCCCTTTTCCTTTTGCCTTCAATCTTTCCCAGCATTAGGGTCTTTTCAAATGAGTTGGCTTGTTGCATCAGGTGGCCAAAGTATTGGAGCTACAGCATCAGTCCTTCTAATGAATAGTCAAGGTTGATTTCTTTTAGGATTGACTGGTTGGATCTCCTTGCAGTCCAAGGGACTCTCAAGAGTCTTCTCCAGCACCACAATTTGAAAGCATCAATTCTTCAGTGCTCAGCCTTCTTTATGGTCCAACTTTCAGATCCATGCATGACTACCAGGAAAACCATAGCTTTGACATATAGACCTTTGTAGGCAAAGTGATGTCTTTGCTTTTTAATACTAGAAGGCTTTTTATGAGCAGGAGGACAGAATGAAGGAGGTCTCATTTCCTCTCATTTGCCATTACAGATAATTAGACAAAGGACCACAAAACTCCTGTAAGGGAATCAAGGTGGGTATCTGAAGGAGGGAAAAAATATTTTGGTGGACAGCTCAGTATCTTTGCTACACTTCCTTAGCTGTGCATTTCCTGTTGTTGGTGAGATGGAGCATGAAAAAAGACTGGCCCAGGCAGTGGTCAGTCCTAGATTCCTAATTTGTATGCCTTCTTTCTTGTTTGGGAATGGCAGTGGTGACAAAAGACCCTCCTTAAAGCCCTAGGACTGCCTAGTAGGAACTCTGTCTGATAGGAACTGAAGCCAGTAACCTTCACCGTCAAGGTGCTTGAATCTGGATCCTCTCCTCCTCCACAGCGTCCATCCCCTGGTGACTGTTCAGTAGGCACTGCCCATCCTCCTGCGCCTCACCTTAGTGCATCCAACTTTTGTCTCCGTCTCAGTGTGGCAGGCTGCAGGGATGGGACAAGGCCCTCTGCCACAGGTGCTCACAATCTCCTTTGTAACCCAGGGAAACATTTATGGGTTCATGCTGACTTCATGCTGGTTACACCGTGGCTGGATTTCAGTGCAGTGGGTACTTTTTGAAATCCAGAGCATGCTCAGTGGCAGAATGGCCTCTTTACACAGCCGTGCCAGGCTGCTATTCCTGCTCCACTTCAGAAACCTCTGCACTGACCACATACTCCCCCTCTTGTAGCACCTTATTGAAGCTTGCAAGTAGCCAATACCTCCAAAATCTCAATTTTTTTTTTTTCTGTGACATTTGAGCTTAGTGAGAATAGTCACATTGTCTAAACAACCTATAATGATTATTTAACAGCTTTGCTACTGAATTTCCTGCCTCATGACGGAGAAAGCCTCCCAGCCCACTCTGCACCTGAATGTAGCCAGTTCCACATTTTAGATCTCTCTCTCTCACTGCCTGTGTTCCAGTTACTGATTTCAGCATCAGTTAGGGCTCCACAGGCTGCCAATAGTACACACCTCACCCCAAGTAGCTAAACAAATCAAAAACACAGATTACACTAGAGAGCAGTGCTATTTCAATAGAAACATAATTTGAGACTCACATGTAATATAAAATTTTCTAGAAGCCACATTAAAAAATAAGGAATACATGAAATTAATTTAAAATCTAATTTAAATATACATTCAATATATTATAATTCACATGTTCATTATAAAAATCATTAATGAAATATTTTATATGCATTTTTTCTCACACCAAGTCTTCAATATACACTGTTATTTGAGACATATAGAACAACTCAATTTGGACTAACCATGTTTCCAGTGATCAAGAGCCACATGTGGCCAGTGGCCACCAACATTCGGTAGCAGAGGACTGAAGCATGTTAGGATGGCTCTTAGAGTCAAAGGAATTGCTTAAAACAACCTGTCCTCCTGAATGATAGCTTCATTATTGTTTGCTTCTGATCAAACTCTCAGTGTGCCTGAATACATGGCTATCAGCCTCTCTGGTTGCATGCAATAATAGCTTCATCATCAGAGAGGAGAGAACTTCTTTTCACCTCCCTATTACTATTCTCCTAACTACCCCAGTTCTAGTTCAAAAAATCTTTGGGAAGAACTGTGACTCGCCCATTTCCAGGACAATCAGGTGGCCCTCCATGAGAGCAGAGTTCTGTGATTGACAGCTTCCAGTCAAACCTCATGCTAGAGCAGGGAAGGAAGAGCTGTTCAAAAGAGAGCTTGCTATATCCAGAAGAAGAGGAAGAGGAGTACTGGGAAGTCAAAAACAATAAATACATACTACTAACACCTAAGAAAGAATAAAAATGGCTGTTTATGCAAATACCGTCTTTGTTCTTGGATGAACCAAACACAAGTACAGATAGTATGTGTGCTTGCTATGTAAAAATTCCATGAACACTTTTGTGATGTCAGGAAAATGAAATTAATAGCTTCACTTAGCAACTAACTCCTCAATCAGCCTATTACACACTCTCCCTTTGGTTCCTTTAATTTTTTAAAAATCAGGAACTGAAATACATGGATTTGGTAGTTTAATACTATATCATAAAATGTTGTATCCCTAACTAGGAGTGAATGTGTGGAATTTCTAAATCATAAAACAAGCTTGGGATCAACAACGTTATTTTTTAGAATACAGTCCTGGTGATTGTTTTACAAAAAAAAAAAGAAAAAGAAAACACCACCAGAAAAGTAGAGTTCTGGTAAGCAAAATATCCTAGTGATTCTAGAACCTTGCCAATTACTTCCATTTTGCAAAATCCTTCCTGGAAAGATTGATTGATAAGTAGTGAAACCTTGGATCTCTTCAGATCAAGGAGACACATTTCAGAAACTACCTTGCTGCTGTGGCAGGTGATTTTAAGGTTAAGGATGATGACTGTTTATCTTCATCCACTGGGACCCATCAGTAGCTTCCAACACTATGACTGTGTGATGCTAATGTTCCTCTTACATGTCCTGGCTAATGTAAAGGAGCCAGTTTTCCCCAGGATACATGCTTCCTATCACACTGCAGCGGAAGATATTCCTATGCTTAGTTTAAATTGGTACTGACTGCAGAGGGTGTCTTGAGAATTGGTGGAGTCAAAAAAAAATCCTTTATATTTTTTCCCTTGAATTATTTCTGTCTCTTTCATGCTTTATTGGTAAGTTAAACGCAAATGTCCACCACAATACAGATGGCTCTCTAGCTCTCTGAATCCAAGGATATGGATATGGAGGGCCAGCTGTATTGTGTCATTTTACATAAGGGACTTGAGCATCTGTGTATTTTGGTATCTTCAGGGGACCCCAAGCCAATCCCCCCAGCACCACTGATACTGAGAAATGACTGTACCCTCTTCATTACTCGTGAAGCGGATCTCTAAGTGAAGTGGGCACCAGCATCAGCTTACTGCTGCTGCTGCTGCTAAGATGCTTCAGTCGTGTCTGTATCAGCTTGGTGCTGGTTTAAAACAGTGGGGGAGGGATAAATTTGGAGATTGGGATTGACACATACATGCTGCCATATATAAAACAGATAACTAATAAGGACTTATTGTATCATACAGGGAACTCTACTCAATACTCTGTAATGACCCATATGGGAAAAGAATCTAAAAAAAAATAGTGGATAATATATAACTGATTCACTTTGCTGTACACAAGAAATTAACACAATATTGTAAATCAACTACATTCCAATTTAAAAAAGGCATCTCAGCTGATCTTACCATTAGAGACTCTGAGTATATCTGGGTAGGATTTAGGAATATGGATGTTTAATAAGCCCTGTAGGTGATTCTAACATAGGCCACACTTTAAGAAAACCAACTTTTAGTTCATAAATTGTATCAATGTAATTCTCCATTCTAATCATATATGGAGGAATTAACTAAAATAACATGAAATGATAATTCTCTTGAGTAACGCTCTTTCTCAAAACTTCTTTAATGCAGGATTCCCAGGGAAGGAAGGCCCTGGAGGAGCTCTAGGTGTTTGTGAAACTTCTGAAACAGTATATAGCATACACTTTGTACACCTGTGTACTTTTCTGGAGCAATGCATCTGTAATTTTCACAAAATTCTCAAAATTCTCAAGCACTGCATTAATAACTCCCCACTGAGCAACCCACTCCAATACTCTTGCCTGGAAAATCCCATGGACAGAGGAGCCTGGTAGGCTGCAGTCCATGGAGTCTCTAGGAGTCAGACACAACTGAGTGAGTTTACTTTCACTTCTCACTTACATGCATTGGAGAAGGAAATGGCAACCCACTCCAGTGTTCTTGCCTGGAGAATCCCAGGGACAGGGGAGCCTGGTGGGCTGCCGTCTATGGGGTTGCACAGAGTTGGACACGACTGAAATGACTTAGCTACTGACCCCTGAATTAAGTACAGATCTCCCAACTTGGATTTAAGACATACAGAAAACTATCCTAAATTCCCTTTCTAGTTTTTCTCCCACTCCTCTGCATGTATTCTACTAGTCAAAGAGACTGTTTCCTGAGTTTGTTCCTATTTCTGTACTGTCTTACTCAGTTTAGGCTGCTACAGAAAATTATCATACTGGTGGCTTATAAAACAAACACTTATTTCTCCTAGTTTTGAAGGCTGGGAAGTCCAAGTCCAAGGGACAGGTAGACCCAGGTGTCTGGTAAGACAACTTCCTGGTTGGAAGGTAGTGGTCCTCCCGCTGTAGTCTCATATAGTGGGGAGCAGAGAAGGAAATCTCTTGTCTCTTTCTCTTACAAGGGCAATAATTCCATTCATGAGGGTTCTACCCTCGTGACCTAACTATTTTCCAAGTGCTCCTTCTTCAAATATCATCACACTGAGGAGCTGGACTCAGTATATGAATTAGGGGCATGGGTAGGGATACATGTAATCCATAGCATGCCTCTTTGCCCATACAGTTTCTTCTGCCTGGGATTCCTCTTTTTGTTGAAATCTACAATCACCCATTTTCTAGTTTCAATTCCATCTCATCTACTTAAAAGAGATCCTCCCATTTGGATATAACTTCTTCCTCTTCTAAGACCCCAAAGCTTTTGGTTTGAACCTGTTTTGTATTAAACTTATTTGCTTCCTACTTTATACTTCTAACTGTAGAGGAATTGTTTCTTAATTATCCCTGTAACCACTCTTAGTTCCAGCCCTGCACTTAGCATATGGCTTCCATATTAGATGCTAATATTCATTAAATTAAAACTAAACAAAGTAGCACTTTTAGATACTATATACTTTCTTTAATAAGCAAAATACTTTTTCAACTATTTAGGAACTAAGGCAGAACATGTAGTGGTATGTTTTGAATATCTTCGATGGTGGAAAAATAACTGTTCTTTGAGAATGAATGGATATCAGAATACAGATAAAAATTCAAGGAAAACCAAGTGAGTTGCAGCTGTGCATACATATCAATGTGAGACTGGTATTCACATCATTTCAAAATACTTGCTCCAAACATATTAAAGCAGAGCTATATAAACCTACAGCACCAGAAGTCAAGGTCATTACACACAGTAAAATATTTGCTGTTAAGGTATATAGTTTTAAGTGTAGAGAAACTTATACACTTGTGTAACTATCAAAGTAATCAAGATATTGATTACATCCATCATCCTGAATACCTCCCCATACCTCAATGGAGAATCTTCTAAGTCCCTGACAACCACTGATCAATCTTCTGGCATTACAGTTTTGTCAGCTTTCTGTAGGGTAAATTATAATGGGATATGAATGGAATTACATACTATGTCATGAGTGAGCCTGGATTCTCTTACTTAGCTTAATGTTTCTGAGATCCAAGGTGACTTTTCAAAAGGGGACATCACTCTTTTGTGCATACTCTGGCACATTATTGAAAAACTGCATCAGGGAAACCCACATACATTTTGTATCACTTAGGGACGATTTGAACCAGAGATCAAACTGCCAACATCCATTGCATCATTGATAAAGAGAATTCCAGAAAAACATATTCTTCTGCTTTATTGGCTATGCCAAAGTCTTTGACTATGTGGACCACAACACGTTGGGGAAAATTCTGAAAGAGATGGGAATACCAGATTCCCTGACCTGCCTCCTGAGAAATCTGTATGCAGGTCAAGAAGCAACAGTTAGAACTGGACATGGAACAACAGACTGGTTCCAAATAGGAAAAGGAGTACGTCAAGGCTGTATATTGTCACTCTGCTTATTTAACTTATATGCAGAGTACATCATGAGAAATGCTGGACTGGAAGAAGCACAAGCTGGACTCAAGATTGCTGGAAGAAATATCAATAACCTCAGATATGCTGATGATACCACCCTTATGGCAGAAAGCGAAGAAGAACTAAAGAGCCTCTTAGTGAAAGTGAAAGAGGAGAGTGAAATAGTTGGCTTAAAGCTCAACATTCAGAAAACTAAGATCATAGCATCTGGTCCCATCACTTCATGGCAAATAGATGGGGAAACAATGGGCTCCAAAATCACTGCAGATGGTGACTTCAGCCATGAAATTAAAAGACGCTTGCTCCTTGGAAGAAAAGTTATGACCAATCTAGAAAGCATATTAAAAAGCAGAGGTATTACTTTGCCAACCAAAGTCCACCTAGTCAACGCTTTGGTTTTTCTTGTAGTCATGTATGGATGTGAGAGCTGGATTATAAAGAAAGCTGAGTGCCAAAGAATTGATACTTTTGAACTGCGGTGTTGGAAAAGACTCTTGAGAGTCCCTTGCACTGCAAGGAGATCAAACCAGTCCATCCTAAAGGAATTCAGTCCTGAATATTCATTGGAAGGACTGATGCTGAAGCTGAAACTCCAATACTTGGGCCACCTGATACAAAGAACTGACTCATTTGAAAAGACCCTGATGCTGGGAATGATTGAAGGTGGGAGCAAAAGGGGACAACAGAGGATGAGATGGTTGGATGGCATCACCAACTCAAAGGACATGAGTTTGAGTAAGCTCCGGGAGTTGGTGATGGACAGGGAAGCCTGGCGTGCTGCAGTCCATGGGGTGGCAAAGAATCAGCCAGCACTGAGCACCTGATCTGAACTGAACTGGTAACTGTATTCATTTCCTAAGAATGCTGTAGCAAATTAACACAGACTTGGAGGCTTAAACAACAAAAAATGTATTCTTTCACAGTTGTAGAATTCTAAAATCAAAGCATCAGCAGGGCTCTCATTCCTCCAGAGGCTCTAGGGAAAATTCCATTTCTTGGCTTTCCATGATTCCAGTGGTGGTGAGCATTACTGGCCTTGAGACTATACCACTCTGTCTCCATCTTTACATGTCTTTCTCCTCTTTTCTGTGTGTCTTGCTATGTGTGTGTTTTATAAGGATATTTGCACTGAATTGAGGATAATCCAGGGTGATTTAATCTCAAAATCCTTCAGTTAAGTTCAGTTCAGTCACTCAGTCATGTCCAATTCTTTGTGACCCTGTGAATTGCAGCACGCCAGGCCTCCCTGTCCATCACCAACTCCTGGAATTTATCAAACTCATGTCCATCGAGTCCGTGATGCCATCCAGCCATCTCATCCTCTGTTGTCCCCTTCTCCTCCTGCCCCCAATCCCTCCCAGCATCAGGGTCTTTTCAAGTGAGTCAACTCTTCACATGAGGTGGCCAAAGTATTGGAGTTTCAGCTTTAGCATCAATCCTTCCAATGAACACCCAGGACTGATCTCCTTTAGAATGGACTGGTTGGATCTCCTTGCAGTCCAAGGAACTCTCAAGAGTCTTCTCCAACACCACAGTTCAAAAGCATCAATTCTTCAGCACTCAGCTTTCTTCACAGTCCAACTCTCACATCCGTACATGACCACAGGAAAAACCATAGCCTTGACTAGACAGACCTTTATTGGCAAAGTAATGTCTCTGCTTTTCAATATGCTATCTAGGTTGGTCATAACAAAATCCTTAATTATATCTAAAAAGACACTTTTTCCAATGAAAGTAACACTCACAGGTTCCAGGTATTAGGATGTGAGCATATCTTTTCAGGGAACCACTATTCAATTCACTACAGTCCACTCTCTGCCCCACCCCCAAATTCACTCCATGTGTGTGAAATACATTCACTTTATCCCAATACCCCACAAATGTCTCAACCAGTTACAGCATTAAGTCTAAGTTTAAAATTTCATCCAATTATCATCAGTTTATAAAGGTCCAAATCTTATGATCTAAATCAACCCAGTCAGGTACAGGTGAGACTCTGGTATTACTGATATGAGACAAAACTCTTCTCCATCTGTAGACCTAAGAGACTAGGACACAAGTTTTCAGTTTCTAAAAAGCAGTAGTGGGACACATACAATAGATAGTCACTTTCCAAAAAGGACAAAAGGGAAGGAATAAAAGAAAAACCACCCTAAACAAGCTTGAAATCCAGCAGAGCAAATTCCATTCAGTTTCTGCAGCTCAACGCAGCTCTGGGCCCACTGTAGCTCCAGACACCTCTGCCCGCAGCTCTTGCCTCTGCCTTTGAGCCCTTGGCCTCTGCAATCTTGCCTCTATCCTTGGAGTCACTGCTTTTTCTTCAAGGGTAGCACATGCCTGCAACTAAGGAGCTCTATCAGCTCACTTTCTAAGTATAGAATTTTGGAAATCCAACAGCCCACTTTTACCTTACCCTGTCTCCATCTCCTTTGGTCTAAGTTGGCCATGCTTCTGTTTATACAATGGTTTCAAAACCCTTGTGGGTTTTTGTAGATGTGATTAACATGTACAATCAGTTGACATTAAATAAAAGAGGTTATCTGATCCAACCAGTTGCCTTAAGAGCAGAATTGAAGCTTCCCCGAAGAAGATATTCTGTCTGTGGAAGCAGTATCAGTCCCTCCTTAAGAGTTTTCATTCTACCCTTCTAATAGCCTGCCTTATGGAATTTGGTTTACGTTCCCCACTCACCATCATAGCCACCATCGTTAGTGGTGCAATGGTAAAGAATCTGCCTCCCAGTGCTGGAGAAGCAGGAGACATGGTTTCAATCCCTGCATCTGGAAGATCTCCTGGAGGAGGGCTTGGCATTCCACTCCAGTATTCTTGCCTGGAGAATCCCAGGGACAGAGGAGTCTGGTGAACTACAGTCCATGGAGTCACAAAGAGTCAGACCCAACTGAGCACACACACACATGCACTATCATAGTAGATGCCTTCTCTTGCTTCCTCTTTAAGGTTCTTCTATAACCCACCACTTTTCTTTATGCTTCCCATCTAGTTTTAAGGGTTTTAATACAACTCATAATAAACAAACAACCCAATTAAAAAGTGAGCAGAAGCGGTCCTAAGATGGCGGAGGAATAGGACAGGGAGATCACTTCCTCCCTCACAATTTCATCAAAAGAACATTTCAA
>SJYT01036359.1:140834-226637 GCA_006410635.1 Cephalophus harveyi | reverse complement strand
GATCCAACCAGTCCATTCTGAAGGAGATCAACCCTGGGATTTCTTTGGAAGGAATGATGCTAAAGCTGAAACTCCAGTACTTTGGCCACCTCATGCGAAGAGTTGACTCATTGGAAAAGACTCTGATGCTGGGAGAGATTGGGGGCAGGAGGAGAAGGGGACGACCGAGGATTAGATGGCTGGATGGCATCACGGACTCGATGGACGTGAATCTGAGTGAACTCTGGGAGATGGTGATGGACAGGGAGGCCTGGTGTGCTGCAATTTATGGGGTCGCAAAGAGTCGGACATGACTGAGGGACTGAACTATAACTATAATTTTCAGAAACTGTGAATATTTTACTTCTCTTGGCAAAGAAGATTTTGCTAATATGAGTTGCATGAATTACATTATATTCAATATGATCACAAGGATTCATATTAAAATGCAGGCAAGAAAGCCAGCCAGACGGAGGAGATATGCTGACAGAAGTAAGAGATTCTAGCAATTTGAGGAAGGGGCTACAAGCCAAAGAGTGCAAGTAACCACTGTAAGCAAGAAGCAGAAAGGAAACAGCTTCTCCCTGATGCCTTCAAAAAGAACATAGCTCAACTGACACCTGAATTGTAGCTTCATAAATCTCACTTAAGACTTCTAACCTCAAGATTATAAGATAAATTTACATTGTTTTTAAGTCACCAATTTTGTAATAGCTTGTTAATGTACCAATAGGAAAAAAATAAACAGAACACTCTGAGAATGCTGGAATGGTTCTACACTCCACATTCAAAATGTGTTCAGCTATTAATATTTTAGTGACTATAAGGCAATAATAATTTTCTTATTAAAATATTTCTACTTAATAACATTAGCCATTGTAAACAGTCTCCCCTTTGTCCAGGCCCAAAATGAGTGAATTTCAGTTACCATGACTTAAATAACAGCAATCCTCCAACAACATGATTTAAGCTTCAGTGACTATAATTTAAGCATGAGTAATTGCATAAAGTTCAAACTCTGCTGCCAGATCTTCAGCCCACAAATTAACCTATAAATAACATATGCACATCAAGATTAGTAACCAATCACATTATTTCTTTCAAAGTCTGCAGGTGACTTGGCCACTGTCCCATTGCTTATTTAAATAATACATAGACAGCAAAACGCATAATTGTGTTGCTTCTTTGTATCTCAGTAATAAATCCATGTGACATTTTACAAAAAAAAAAAAAAAGATAACCAAAAGAGGGAATTGGTCAACAAGATGATTTTATGGCAAAGAAACAGAAAATGAGAAGACTGTAAGTTAAATTTAAATGTAAATGGATTTATAGAAGAGCTGACCGTGGAAATGCTGACAGTGACAGTGTCTGAAAGACTGTAGATCTGCAGCCACAGGAAATTAGCGAAGGTGATGGGAATCGATATAAATGAGGTGGTTCATGACAAACAGAATGACAGTGTCCCAGAGGAAGTGATGCTAGCAAAAAACTTCACATTAAAGGAACTATCGAAGACATCTCATGACATTGAAAACACAAAGTATGAAATGTCAGAAGCTGATCCAAACTTTAAAAGCAGTATGACAGCTCGCCAAGGCACAGAAAAGATGCTCCCTCCATATTCAGTCACACAGCTAGAAGGCAAACACTTCTTATATGCTTCTTGAGGTTTTTTTGGCAAGCCTATGATATACCCTAATTCTCAGTGTTTCTGATATTTTAGATTACAGTGTACTATGTTCTCATGACATTAAGATTTTTTTCCCAGTTTCAGTTTATGTGGCCACTTTTTCAGTTCTTCCATATTGTATAAAGGAAGGACAACTTCTATAACATTCATATATGAAAGGATTGCTTATTAAGTGCCAAATGCTGCTTTAAGTGCCTCATAATACTTAATCATTTTCTGTGTTATTATGCCCATTTCAAAGGTGAGAAAATGGAGACAAATGAGGTTAAACAATGCAAAGGAACAGCCAATAAGTGATGGAGCTAGGCTTTGAACCTGGCCTAAGGAAACTCATTCTCAGACTGCAGGGCATTACATCTGCTTGTTTAACTGTCAACACTCCTAAGACACCAATTATCTGCCTGTCTTTGCTCTGCTCAAGTCAGATAAATGGTCATGTTGTGATGTGTGTTATCATAACAACTTTATAAAATAAGGACTATGTAATTCTCATGCCACGGGTGAGTGAAATTAAGGTTTGGAGATATTAAGTAACTTGTCCAAGGTCTCACAATAAATGTTAAAGCCTGATATCAGGCAAAGAGGATAGGTGTGGCAAAGGTAGTGACACAACATATTTTCTTGAATAGCTTCAGTGTTTCACACATACCATATGATATTATTTATATGTGGAATCTAAAAAATATAATATAAATGAACTTATTTATGAAACAGAAATATACTCAGACATAGAAAACAAACATAAGGTTACCAAAAGGAATAGGTGGGTGGAGAGGGGATATGGGAGTTTGGAATTAATATATACACACTACTATATATAAAATAGATAAATACAAGGACCTAATGTATAGCACAGAGAACTGCATTCAATGTCTTACAATAGTTTACAGTGGAAAAGAATTTGGAAAAGAATATATATGTACATATTTTTGCTGTACACTTTTAACTAACACAACATTGTAAATTAATTATTCTATAATTTAAATAACTGTTTAAAAAGAATGTGTTCAGTGATTGAACCTTGAAATTCCATTCTGCATGTGTATTTTATAACCTCTGTAAATTTTTTTCCTGAAATTATTAAGCTACTTTGGCAAAGTGTGCTAAAGTGTATTTTAGCAAAGTGTGAGTCAAATTATTTTCCTCTCTTCAAGTTAACTGGCTGGCAACCTCATTTTTTAAATAAAGGGTGATGGCAAAGATAAGGAGGGGAGAGAAAATAGTAAAGTGTTTTCTTTTCTTTTTTTTTTTTAATGAAACCACCAGCACTGAGGGCAACTAGAAGTTAGTCCTGCCAGGAAAATTCTAAGGATCATTGGGGAATACATACCTAAACAGGATTTATCCCCATGAATGGTAAGAAACTGGAATATTTATACACTAGCTCGCAGACATTAAGTCCTTGATACTTTGAGTTTGTGACATGAATAGGCAAAGCATGTTTCACTGGTCAGAGAAAGCCCTCAGCAAAATAATTCCAGGTGCTGGAAGTTATAAATGACCTGCACTGAAGTGGTAAAGGGAAGAGAATAGGACAGAGCACCAAGGGAGTCTTCTGGAATAACTGTGGGCAAGTTACTGAAATTTAACTGAAGATGTGCACTTTTTTAAAGTGAAAAATAAAATTGTACAAGGGCATATTTAATAAAACCAAAGACCTCCTCATATTTTAAGTCATCATTCTAGAATAAACCTTTGCTTATTGTCTAAAGTAATAAAGAGAATAGTACAAGGTTTAAAAAAAGTTACTAATTTTTAATTTCCTCTTCTCTTAAAATAGGATAAAAAGAACTAATCCAAAAAGCAAAGCAATTGTACTGAATTCTATATACATTCTTTTTAATAATTCCAAAGTCCTTCCCTTGTGGAATTCAGATATAGAATAAAGTTGGGTAGGTAGTAGGGTTAATAGATAATAATTGACTGAAACTCAGTCATTCTATTAAAAATAATAGTACATAATTCTCTTTAAATATTCATTCCTTTCATCCTAGAAACAACAGAGATAACAGTGGAGATAATATCTGTCTCTTATACACATCTTCCAGATCTTTTCAAGCCACTGAAAACAACACCTGAACCCACATCTGGGTCCCTTCACTGAACCAGGCTGGTCCTGCGCTTGTTCAGTCCCCAAGACATTCATAAGCCCACATACGGTCCCTGCACTGAACCGGGTGGGTCCTGTACTTGCACAAGCCCTCTAAAAATATTCTGGAGCCCACATTTCCATCCCACTACTGACCAGACTGAATCCTGATCTTATGGAAGTCCTAGTTTAAGTAATCCAAATAATGTAATAAAAGCAAAAAGAAAATATTAACAGGAAATGCCTTACATGAAAAGAAAAGCACCCAACTATCATGTTATTCTAGCAAGTGTTGGCATTTGCAGTAACAGATAAGAGAATTTACATTTTAATTTAATTGATTAAAAACTAGCTATGTTATATAAAAGCACTTGAGTATATGACTGCAAAAGTATTACACAGTATGATCAAAAATATGATACTACAGCTTAGAAAATAACTCTCTAGCTAGAGAAGATAAAGAAAGCTGTATTTAATAATTCTATTTTTCTTTCTGTTTCTCATCTGCCAAGTTTTCTTTCTGGTCTGAATTCCAAGGGAATTCCTTTTATCATTTCCATTTTCAGGTTCCCCTTCCATAACTGTGCCTCAATATAGCATTTAAATATTAGGCAGTCACTGTGCCCTAAGCAATGTACATGCAAATATTTTATACATATATGTGCTTACACAAACACTGCACACACAATATTATTTAGCTATGTAGGCAATCGTGATAAGTAGCAGTTATTATTCCTGTTTTACAACACACAATATTGCATAGGAACCTGGATGTGACAGAAGATGGCCAGTTCAGTTCAGTTCAGTTGCTCAGTCGTGTCCGACTCTTTGCGACCCCATGAATCGCAGCATGCCAGGCCTCCCTGTCCATTACCATCTCTCGGAGTTCACTCAGACTCACATCCATCGAGTCAGTGATGCCATCCAGCCATCTCATCCTCGGTTGTCCCCTTCTCCTCCTGCCCCCAATCCCTCCCAGCATCAGAGTCTTTTCCAGTGAGTCAACTCCTCACATGAGGTGGCCAAAGTACCGGAGTTTCAGCTTCAGCATCATTCCTTCCAAAGAAATCCCAGGGTTGATCTCCTTCAGAATGGACTGGTCGGGTCTCTTTGCAGCCCAAGGGACTCTCAAGAGTCTTCTCCAACACCACAGTTCAAAAGCATCAATTCTTCGGAGATCAGCCTTCTTCACAGTCCAACTCTCACATCCATACATGACCACAGGAAAAACCATAGCCTTGACTAGACGGACCTTAATCGGCAAAGTAATGACTCTGCTTTTGAAAATGCTATCTAGGTTGGACATAACTTTTCTTCCAAGGAGATGGCCAGACTGAGTATCAATATTTTAGGAATCAGTGAACTAAAGTGGATGGCAATGGGCACATTTAATTCAGATGAACATTATATCTACTACGGTGGGCAAGATTCCCTTGGAAGGAATAAGATAACTTTCACAGCCAACTAAAGATTCCAAAATACAGTATTTGGTTGCAGTCTCAACAGTATTGTAAAGTAATTAGCTTCCAATTAAAATAAATAAATTTATATTTTAAAAAAATGACAGAATTGTCTATGTTCATTTCCAAGCAGATCATTCAACAACACAGTAATCCAAATCTATGCCTTAACCACTAATGCCAAAGTAGCTGAAGTTGAATGATTCTATGAAGACCTACAAGACCTTTTAGAACTAACACCAAAAAAAAAAAAAAAAAAGATGTCCTTTTCATTATAGGGGACTGGAATGCAAAAGTAAGAAGTCAAGAGATACCTGGAGTAACAGTCAACTTTGCCCTTGGAGTATAAAATGAAGCAGGGCAAAGGCTAACAGAGTTTTGCCAAGAAAATGCACTGGTCATAGAAAACACTCCTTTTCAACAGCACAAGAGATGACTTTACACACGGATATCACCAGATGGTCAGTACTGAAATCAGATCGATTTTATCCTTTGCAGTCAAAGATGGAGAAGCTCTATACAGACAGGTAAAACAAGATCTGGAGCTGATTGTGGCTCAGATAATTAACTAGTTATTGCAAATTTCAGTCTCAAATTGAAGAAAGTAGGGGAACCACTAAGCCAGTCATGTATGACCTAAATCAAATCCCTTATGATTATACAATGGAGGTGACAAATAGTTTCAAGGGACTAGATCTGATAGACAGAGTGCCTGAAGAACTATGGACAGAGGTTGATAACATTGTACAGGAGGTGGTAATTAAAACCATCCCCAAGAAAAATAAATGCAAAAAGGCAAAGTGGTGGTTTGAAGAACCTTACAAATAGAGAAAAGAAGAGAGGTGAAAAGCAAAGGAAAAAGGGAAAGATAAACCCAACTGAATGCAGAGTTTCAAAGAATAAAAAAGAGAGATAAGAAAGCCTTCCTAAGTGAACAATGCAAAGAAATAGAGGAAAACAATATAATAGGAAAAACTAGAGATCTCTTTAAGAAAATTGGAAATACAAAGGGAACATTTCATGTAAAGATAGCACAATAAAGAACAAAAATAGCAAGGACATAACAGAAACAGAAGAAAGAAAAGGTGGCAAGAACAAAAAGAAGAACTATACAAAAAAAGCTCTTCATGAGCAATATGACCATGATGGTATGATGACTCACCCAGAGCTAGACATCCTGGAGTGTGAAATCAAGTGGACCTTAGGAAGGATCACTACAAACAAAGCCAGTGGAGGTGATAGAATTCCAGTTGATCTATTTCAAATCCTAAAATCCTTAAAGATGATGCTGTTAAAGAGCTTCACTCATTATTCTAGTAAATTTGGAAAACTCAGCAGTGACCACAGAACAGGAAAAAGCCAGTTTTCATCCCAATCCCAAAGAAAGGCATTGCCAAAGAATGTTCATATTACCATATAATTGCTCTCATTTCACATGCTAGCAAAGTAATGCTCAAAATCCTTCAAGCTAGGCTTCAACAGTACATGAACCAAGAACTTCCAGATGTGCAAGCTGAATTTAGAAAAGGCAGAGGAACCAGAGATAAAATTGCCAACATACACTGGATCATAGAAAGCAAGGAAATTCCCCCCCCCCCCCCCCCCACAAAAAAAAAAAAAAAAAAACCACTCCCTCCCTTTTCCAAAAAAAAAAAAAAACAAACACATCTACTTCTGTGTCATTGACTATGCTAAAGCCTTTGACTGGGTAGATCACAAGAAACTGTGGAATATTCTTAATGAGAAGAGAATACCAGACCACTTTACCTGTTTTCTGAGAAACCTGTATGCAGGACAAGAAGCAACAGTTAGAACTGAACATGAAACAACAGACTGGTTCCAAATTGGAAAAGTAGTATGTTAAGGCTGTATATTGTCACCATGCTTATTTAACTTCAATGAAGAGTACATAATGTGAAATATGAGGCTGGATGAAGCACAAGCTGGAATTAAGACTGCTGGCAGAAATATGAATAAACTCAGATATGCATATGATACCACTCTAATGGCAGAATGTGAAGAGGAGGTAAATAGTCTCTTGATGAAGGTGAAAGAAGAGAGTAAAAAGTCTGGCTTGCAACTCAACATTCAGAAAACTAAGATCATGGAATCAGGTCCTATTACTTCATGGCAAATAGATGCAACAAATATGGAAACAGTGTTAGATTTCATTTTCTTGGACTCCCAAATCAATGTGGATGGTGACTGCTGCTGTGAAATTAAAAGATGCTTGCTCCTTGGAAGAAAAGCTATGACAAACTTAAACAGAGTATTAAAAAGCAGAGATATCACTTTGCTGACAAAGGTCTGTATAGTCAAATCTATGGTTTTTCCAGTAGTCATGTATAGATGTGAGAATTGGACCATACAGAAGGCTGAGCACCCAAGAATTGATGCTTTTAAACCGACTCATTGGAAAAGACTCTGATGCTGGGAAAGATAGAAGGCAGGAGGAGAAGGGGGTGACAGAAAATGATATGGTTGGATGGCATCACTGATTTAGTAGACATGAGTTTGAGCAAATTCAGGGAGATAGTGAATGACAGGGAAGCTTGACGTGCTGCAGTTTAGAGGGTCACAAAGAATCAGACACAACTTAACAACTGAACAATATCAATTTCTGTTTTACATTAAAAAAAAGTGAGGCTTAGATAAAATGAGGAAATTATAAAGATATTAACTGACCATTGTTGAGCCAAGCTTCAGACTCAATCTTCTCCCCAGGGTCATTGCATTCTCCTGTTCTTGTAATCTACGCAAGTTAAACTGCATTCAGTTATTCAGATGAGTCTCTAACTGATGCTTAATAAATAAGTAGCTCTCTCCCAAATGACAGATGTAGACTATAGACATTTAAGGAGATGGGACCACTAACTAAGATATAAAAGTGAGTTAAACTCACCTTTCATTGTTCGAGGAAGCTCTAGATGGCATTCTTACATTGCTTTTGATTCTTGAAGATAGTTATCCATGAACCAAAGGACAGCAGTGGAAAATTTGAATTTGGTGCTTTTCAGTGTTACTGATATGCTGAAATGCAAATTGCAATTGCTAATAACGTAGATGTTACTCATAGAATTTTAGAGCTTTCAGGAGCAGAGCCCAAGGAAAGATAAAAAGTTCCATACCACATGTATATGAGGAAGATTTTTCTGATTGACTTCCTGCTGCCGCTGCTGCTGCTAAGTCGCTTCAGTCGTGTCCGACTCTGTGCGACCCCATAGATGGCAGCCCACCAGGATCCCCTGTCCCTGGGATTCTCTAGGCAAGAATACTGGAGTGGGTTGCCATTTCCTTCTCCAATGCATGAAAGTGAAAAGTCAAAGTGAAGTCACTCAGCCGTGTCTGACTCTTCGCGACCCCATGGACTGCAGCCTACCAGGCTCCTCCGTCCATGGGATTTTCCAGGCAAGAGTACCAGAGTGGGGTGCCATTGCCTTCCTAGGGGCAGCCTAAATGGCTTAGGGAAGTTTCAGAACTCAATCCCTCACTGTATTAGTCACATAATGAAGAAAGGCCTCTTGTGATGATGGAAGCTGAAAAATCCCAAAATCTGCAACCAGCAAACAAGAGGAACAGGAAAGTCAATGGTGTGGTTCCAGTCCAAAGCCAGGAGGCTCCAGAAAAGAAAGAGACCCAAGAAAAGCCAAATTTGAAAACCACAAAGGATCTAGAACAAGCTCTGCCTTTTTGATTCTACTGATTGGATGAGGCAATCTGCTTTACTTAGTCTACTGATTCAATTGCCCATCTACTCCAGAAACACCTCTCAAACACACCAGTATCATGTCTGACCCACTGTCTGGGTCCATGAATGAGCCAAGCAGACACAAAATTAACCATCATCTCCAATTTCTAGAGAAATCAACACATCCTCTAGCCGACTTAGCTGAAATTTCCTTCCCAACCTCACACAAAGGAAGAACTCTTTCAAGTATTAAAATTTCACAATAAGTCAATTACAAGGATGTGAGACATATATAAATGGTACACACAGAAGCTTTCAGCCATAGAATAGATACCACTATGATCCTCTGATAAAGTCGATTGTAACGAAGTCCTGAGCAATCTTGAGACACAGAATTTATGACAGGGACAGACAAAGAACAGGGGACTGAGAAAGCTTGAAGTCTTGAGTCTTATTGGTGACCTCAAATCTTTGGAGAGCCTTCTTCATCCCCCCCTTTTAAATCCCTGGGCATGCCCAACACCATGAATTACACGTGTCTTCAATCTGCCACCCCTAAAGTAAAACTAAGAGCTTTAGGTGGCTTGTCACAAAAGTTCTAGGAGTTAGGAATTTGTGATCCAAGAGGTCTAAGGATTCTCAAAGCAATTATACTGCAGAATCCAGACCATAGTGAAAGTGGGTGACATGCATGTATGTGTGCCAAGTCCTTTCAGTTTTGCCCCAGTCTTTGAGATCCCATGGACTGTAGTC
The DNA here is from genome assembly GCA_006410635.1 of Cephalophus harveyi. NCBI lineage: Eukaryota > Metazoa > Chordata > Mammalia > Artiodactyla > Bovidae > Cephalophus > Cephalophus harveyi. The sequence goes on along the minus strand of SJYT01036359.1, from coordinate 216,975 downwards.
CACCATGCTCCTCTGCCCATGGGATTTCCCAGGCAAGAACACTGGACTGGGCTGCAATTTCCTCCTGCAAAGGATCTTCTCGATTCAGAGACTGAACCCATGTCTCCAGCAGCTCCTGCACTGGCGGAAGGATTCTTTACCACTGAACCACCTGGGAAGCCCAAAGTGGGTGCCATGTGACTCCAAACCACACAGATTAAGAAAAAGAAGAAACTGAAGAGTAGCCAGGATGCCCACATGCAGAAGTAACAATATATTTCAAAACAAAACAATAATTCTCTGACAGTCCAGTGGCTGAGCACTTGTCTGCAGAGGGAAGAGTCAGTGAACAGAACACAGTTATAGGAAACCAAAGATGTAGGCATGGTCCACAAATGGGTGCAAAGTACAAAGGAACTGTGCCACCTATTGAGGTAGAGAGGGAAAGCTTAACATTAAAAATGTTAAATATCATATAAATATACAAACTTCTGCTTAAATATAATGATTGAATTCATGCCAGTATTTTAACTCAGAATTGCATAAAGCTCAGTGTCCTTTTTCTTTTCTTCAGATATTGAAAAGCATTTTTACTAACAGCCTAGGAGCTCGTCATTTTAGGTCAGAAAAATTGACTTTCAGTTGCCTTTGTTTGATTTTGTTTGTTTTGTTTTAATAGTGTGAAAAATGACTTTGACATTAGGATTTTTGAAACACAAAGTTTATAAAATTCCCATATATCACAAAATCCTATAATGTTCAACATTAGAATAAACTTCAGAGAGCATCTGGTAGACCCTGACATTTCAAAGAGGATGAATTTGCAGCCAAGAGATTTTAAGCAGCTGCTGAATAACTCAACTCTTGTGATTTCAGACACTCCTCTGCCTCCAAGTCTACTCCCTGTTCCTACTTTGGTTGCTAATATAATCTCTGCATAGTATATATTACAAAAAAAAACTTTGGAATGTCATCAGTGATTTTTTTTTTTAATAATCTATATTTGAGGCTTAGCAAGGTAAAGTGCAGCAGCATGTTTTCATGCTCAGAGATACACAGAGATATGGTCTTCAAAAGAATACATACAACCAGGATTCCTCTTTAAAAATGTCTTTGTGTAAATAAGGAGTGTGGTGAGAGTGCAAGGAACACAGCTCACATTGCAAGATTTCCTGAGTTGTTCCTGCTTTTCAAAGTCAGCAGTTTTCCTTCTAGACATGTACTTAAGAAAATCTAAACCAGCTATTCAAATAGATGCATGTACATACATGTTCATAGTAGCACTATTTACAACAGCCAAAAGATGGGAATAAGTCAGTAGATCAATGGATAAACACTAAGTGGTAAGACCATACAATGGAATATTATTCAGTCATAAAAAGGAGTGAGGTATTAACACACATGCTACAATGTTTCTGAGCCTTAAAAACTAGGCTAAGTGGAAAAAGTCAGACATAAAATGTCACAAAATGATGTGATGCCATTTATTGGAAATATCCTGAATAGGTGAGTCAATATAGATGGAAAGCAGATGGTTAATTGCAAAGGGTAAGGAGGAATGGGGTATAGGGAGTAATTGATTGTCAGTTCAGGGTCAAATTTCTGGGTAATGTTTTCAAACTAGCCAGAGGTAACAGTTGTGCAATATTGTAAATATATTAAATACCTCTGTAGACTTTAAAATAATTACCTTTATGTTATGTGTATTTTATTTCAATAAAAAATATAGAGAAAAGGTGAGATTATGGTCTATTGATGATTCAACTTGGCTAGACCACAATACTAGTGTTGTTCAATAAAACACTAATTCCGGTGTTGATGTGAAAGTATGTTGTCGATGTGAATAAAATCCACAATCAGTTGACTGATTGTCCTAGATAATCTGGATTGGTCTGATGCAATCAGGTACAAGGCTTTATGGATAGAGGGGCTCTTCAGGCTCTCTGAAGTATTCCTTATTGTTTGTCTATTTTATATGTAGCAGTGTATATGTGGGCTTCTCTTGTAACTCAGCTGGTAAAGAATTCACCTGCAATGCAGAAGACATGGATTCTATCCCTGGGCTGGGAAGATCCCCTGGAGAAGGGAAAGGCTACACAGTCCAGTATTCTCACTTCAAGAATTCCATGGACTGTATAGTCCATGGGGTTGCAAAGAGTTAGACACCACTGAGCAACTTTCACCCATCTAGTGTGTATATGTTAATCCCAAAGTTCTAATTTACTTTCCCCACACCACCCCCACAGGGAACTATACACACTATCATATAATAACCTATAATGGAAAAGAATTTGAAAATTATACACATACACACACTTACTTCTCAAGGGGATCTTCCTGACCCAGGGATCAACCCTGGGTCTCCCACATTGCAGGCAGATTCTTTACCATCTGAGCCACCAGGGAAGGCCCACATATATATATACACATATATATGAGCACTTTTCTGTACACTTGAAACTAACACACCATATTTGGACTTCATTTTTAAAACATGAGGGGAAAAAAAGAAAATAAAAGATTCCTAAGTAAGACAGGGAAAAAGAAATATGACATTGCTTATATGTGGAATCTTAAAAAAATTGTATAAGTGAACTTATTACAAAATAGGGTCACATATGTAGAAAATAAACTTATGATTACCAAGGGAGAGAGGTGGGGAGGGATAAACTGGGAGATTGGGATTGACATTATACACTTCTATATATAAAACAGGTAACAATAAGGACCTACTGTATAGCACAGGGAACTCTATTCAATAGTCTGTGATGATCTATATGGGAATTGAACCTAAAAAAAGAGTTAATGTATGTATATGAATAACTAATTCACTTTGCTGTACAGCAGAAACTAACAGTATTGAAAATCAACTATACTCCAATAAATATTAATTAGAAAAAAATTCCTCTTGTGGTTAGCCCATGTCTGACAGTTCCAGCCACACTTTCTGATGGCCCACCTTGTGTCAGACCACCATAATCATCTGAACCAATTATTTGCAATGAGTCTCAATATATTATCTCTCACAAGTAGGCTTGACAGGTGGAATCCCAACTGATAAAAGCAGATTCTAAATTTGAAGATTTGTCATTCAAAGGCCTTTGCTTTCTCTTAACCAGTTTTGCAATAATTCCCTCATAAAGATAGAAATCCTAGAGAAAGAAGAAATATTTCCAATCAATGTACTCTAGAACTTCAATCACCTGTAGGCACTGGAGAAATAAATAAGTGTTATGATGGGGTGGGATTATGACAGGTAGACAAGGAAATGCCTACAGTTGGGGTCAAGGATGATCACTGGAAAACAAACCAAATAAATAAATAAGACTTGAAAGAACATTTCCCCAGCAGACCATTAGACCCATCCATCTTCCTTCCCAGATTGACTTTCAGAACCGCCCGCCCTCCAAGAGGGAGACTGGAAAAGTCTTTCTTAGGAAATATGCTTATTCCAAGAAGAATGCCTCAAAGATAAAGTTGGAGTTTTTTCTATTAAAGACTCAGTGCAGCCTTTCATGCAGCTCTCAATCAGTGCATTATAACCACTCCACTCCATTCTTAAATACATGCAGATAGCTCAGGGTCATCAAAAATGTGATGAAATTTTCTAATAGGAGTGAGAAAGACAAACTGACATAACAGAAAAAGCAACTAAAGGAAAACAACTATGCAGAAATAAGCAAAAGAAAGTTAGATATACATGCACAGATTGTTAAATATACTGAAAGTGGTATGAAAAGATAATTCAACCTTAAAACCTCATGTTTATATCCAAGAGCTAAGCTGGTTGCCATGTATAAAAGTTTTTATTCATACCTTTCAAGAATCACCTACTAACACTTGTAGCCAAAGGCTCCCACCTCCCAAAACACAGCAAAGTAACCACCACAGGACCTGAGATGATGTGAACTTCTGCTGGACTGGAAGATACAAGTGAGACTTGGTGTTCAGAGATCTGGAGAAACTGATGCAATGTGCATTTGAGACACTTTCTAGTGGAAAAACACTCTTGCTCAACATAGCTACAAATGATTTGTTCATAAACAAGGAAGGGCCTGATCTTACACTCAAGGTCAGTAGGGGAACAGTATTCTGGCTAAAAATGGTTTTATTTTTGTATATATTATTCCAAACTCCTAATTTATCCTTGCTCCCATTGAAAGTGAAAGTGAAAGGTGCTCAGTCATGTCCAACTCTTTGTGACCCCATGGACTGTACAGTCCATGGAATGCTCCAGGCCAGAATATTGGGGTGGATAGTCTTTCCCCTTCTCTGGAGCATCTTCCCAACCCAGCGATCGAATCCAGGTCCCCTGCATTGCAGGCAGATTCTTTACCAGCTGAGCCACAAGGGAACCCTTTCCTCCCCTTATCCTTTGATGACCATAACTTTGTTTTCAATACCTGAGTCTGTTTCTGTTTCATAAATAAATTCCTGTGTCATATTTTAGACTCCACATATAAGCATATCATATGATATTTGTCTTTCCTTTTTGACTTATTTTCACTTTGCATGATAATCTCTAGGTCCATCCATGTTGGTTCAAATGGCACTATGTCATTCCTTTATTACAGTTGAATAATATTGTGCTATCTAAGTGTACTCAGTTCAGCTCAGTTCAGTCACTCAGTCGTGTCCGACTCTTTGCAACACCATGAATCCCAGCACGCCAGGCCTCCCTGTCCATCACCAACTCCCGGAGTTCACTCAGACTCACGTCCATCGAGTCCGTGATGCCATCCAGCCATCTCATCCTCGGTCGTCCCCTTCTCCTCCTGCCCCCAATCCCTCCCAGCATCAGAGTCTTTTCCATTGAGTCAACTCTTCCCATGAGGTGGCCAAAGTACTGGAGTTTCAGCCTTAGCATCATTCCTTCCAAATAAATCCCAGGGTTGATCTTCAGAATGGACTGATTGGATCTCCTTGCAGTCCAAGGAACTATCAAGAGTCTTCTCCAACACCACAATTCAAAAGTATCAATTCTTCGGTGCTCAGCCTTCTTCACAGTTTAACTCTCACATCCATACACGACTACTGGAAAAACCATAACGTTGACTAGATGGAACTTAGTCGGCAAAGTAATGTCTCTGCTTTTGAATATGCTATCCAGGTTGGACATAACTTTTCTTCCAAGGAGTAAGCATCTTTTAATTTCATGGCTGCAATCACCATCTGCAGTGATTTTGGAGCCCCCAAAAAATAAAGTCTGACACTGTTTCCACTGTTTCCCCATCTATTGCCCATGGAGTGATGGGACCAGATGCCATGATCAACGTTTTCTGAATGTTGAGCTTTAAGCCAATTTTTTCACTTTCCTCTTTCACTTTCATCAAGAGGCTTTTTAGCTCCTCTTCACTTTCTGCCATAAGGGTGGTGTCATCTGCATATCTGAGGTTATTGATATTTCTCCCAGCAATCTTGATTCCAGCTTGTGTTTCTTCCAGTCCAGCNGAGTTCCTCTTCACTTTCTGCCATAAGGGTGGTGTCATCTGCATATCTGAGGTTATTGATATTTCTCCCGGCAATCTTGATTCCAGCTTGTGTTTCTTCCAGCCCAGCGTTTCTCATGATGTACTCTGCATAGAAGTTAAATAAGCAGGGTGACAATATACAGTCTTGACGTACTCCTTTTCCTATTTGGAACCAGTCTGTTGTTCCATGTCCAGTTCTAACTGTTGCTTCCTGACCTGCATACAGGTTTCTCCAGAGGCAGGTCAGGTGGTCTGGTATTCCCATCTCTCTCAAAATTTTCCACAGTTTATTGTGATCCATACAGTCAAAGGCTTTGGCATAGTCAATAAAGCAGAAATAGATGTTTTTTCTGGAACTCTCTTGCTTTTTCCATGATCCAGCGGATGTTGGCAATTTGATCTCTGGTTCCTCTGCCTTTTCTAAAACCAGCTTGAACATCAGGAAGTTCACGGTTCATGTATTGCTGAAGACTGGCTTAGAGAATTTTGAGCATTACTTTACTAGCATGTGAGATGAGTGCAATTGTGCGGTAGTTTGAGCATTCTTTGGCATTGCGTTTCTTTGGGATTGGAATGAAAACTGACCTTTTCCAGTCCTGTGGCTACTGCTGAGTTTTCCAAATTTGCTGGCATATTGAGTGCAGCACTTTGACAACATCATCTTTCAGGATTTGAAATAGCTCTGCTGGAATTCCATCACCTCCACTAGCTTTGTTTGTAGTGATGCTTACTAAAGCCCACTTGACTTCACATTCCAGGATGTCTGGCTCTAGGTGAGTGATCACACCATTGTGATTATCCGGGTCGTGAAGATCTTTTTTACATAACCACAAAACATTTATGCAAATCAGGAAATTAACTTTGACACAATGCTACTATCTACATATTTCATTCAATTTTCACCGTTGAAGGAAGTTTTTCCCTTGTCAAGGATCCAGTCTAGAATCAGGGATTGAATTTAGGCATCCTGTCTCTTTGTTGTTGCTGTTCAGTCCCTCAGTCGTGTCTCTTTGCGACCCCGTGGACTGCAGCATGCCAGGCCTCCCTGTCCCTCACCATCTCCTGGAATTTGCCCAAGTTCATGTTCATTGCATTGGTGATGCCTATCTTTTTAGCCCTCTTTAATCCAGAACCCTTCCTTGGTTTGTCTTTGCCTCTTATGAGCTTGACATTTTTGAAAAATAGAGGCCAGTTGTTTTATAGGATGGCCCTTAGTGTGGGCTTGTCTGAGTTTTCCTTGTGATTCGACTGAGGTTATAGACTTTGACAGGAATAAAAGAGAAGCACTATGTCCTTGGTGTATCATATCAGAAGGTACGTGCTATTAGTTCTTCACATTTCAGTTTGTGTTAGCTCAGCTCACTTGGTGAAGGTGTTTACCAGGGTTTCCTACATTGTAATGATACTGTTCCCCTTGGTATCTTGGGAGGATGTGCTTTGAGACTATGTAAATATCCTGTACTCAGGTTGGCATCCATCAGAAATGCTTATGTCAAATGATTATTACTCTGGCAGTTGATAAGAGGTGATAGTTTTTAAATTTTCTGATGTCCTTTACCTTTATTGTGTGTGTGCTCAGTCATGTCCGACTCTTTGCGACCCCAGGGACTGCAGTCTGCCAGACTCCTCTGTCCATGGAATTTTACAGGCAAGAATACTTGAGTGGGTTGCCATTTGCTACTCCAGGGGATCTTCCTGACCCAGGGATCAAACCCACATCTCTGTGTCTCTTGCATTGGCAGGCAGATTCTTAACCACTAGTGCCACCTGGGAATTAGATACCTTTTAGAAAATTTTATTGCAATATCATTGATTTACAATGTTCTGTTAATTTCCACTGTACTGCAAAGTGATTCAGTTTTACATATACATGTAGTCTTTTTAATTATGGAGTATCACAGGATGTTGAATATAGTTCCCTGTGCTATACAGTAGGACCTTGTTGTTTTTCCATTCTATATGTAATATTTTGTATCTGCTAATTTCACACTCCCAATCCTTCACTCCCCCGCACCTCCTCATGCAACCACAAGCCTATTCTGTATGTCTGTGAGTCTGTTTCTGTTTTGTAGATATGTTCATTTGTGTCGTATTTTAGATTCCACATATCAGTGATATCGTATGGTATTTGTCTTTCTCTTTATGACTTACTTCGCTTAGCATTATAATCCCATCCATGTCGCTGCAAAGTCGTTATTTCATTAATTTGTAGGACTGAGTAGTATTCCATTGTATACATGTGCCGTATCTTCTTTTTATGTCTTTATTTATGGCTGCACTGGGTCTTCACTGCTGCATATGGGCTTTCTCTATTTGCCAGCGGGGGCTACTCTTTGTCACCATGTGTGGGACAACACATTCACATTGTGGTGCCTTCTCTTGTTGTGGAGCATGGGTTCCAGAGCATACAGGCGCAGTAGTTGTGGTGCACAAGCTTAGTTGCTCTGAGGCACGTGGAATCTCCCCAGATCAGGGATTGAATCCATGTCTCCTGCATTGGTCGGCAGGTTCTTAACCACTGGACCACCAGGGAAGTCCCCGTACCACTGGGATTATCCATTCATCGGCTGATGGACATTTAGGTTGCTTCCATGTCTTGGCTATTGTAAACAGTGCTGCTATGAACATTGGGGTGCATGTATCTTTTGAATTAATGTTTTGTCTGGGTATATACCCAGGAGTGGGATTGCTGGATTATATAATGATTCTATTTTTAGTGTTCTTAAGGAATCGCCATACAGTCCACACCAATTTACATTCCCATCAACGGTGTAAGATTCCCTTTTCTGCACAGATTAGGTATTGTTTTACTGTAAGGAAGAGTTTTTCCTTTCTCCTCCATTTACTTGTTTGTTTATGCATTTGTTCATTCATTTATATCGGTATAGACCTATGGCTTCTTATTTTATCCTAGGGGTTGCAATTGTTGCTGTCCATCAGCATTTAAATAAGCCCAGGGTCACCCAAGTTAAGTATAAAGTGCCCCATGCCTCCCAGCTGTCTTCCGAGAGCCTCCCTGCCTCTCTGTCTCCCCGCTTCTCAGCCACGCCTCCCAAGAGCTGTCTACACTTGCTCACTCCTTTCTCACCTCCCACACCTTCCCTCATTTGGGGTTTGCTGGCTTCTGTCCCTGTCACTCTCCTGAAACTACACCAACTAAGATCATCAGGGATCTCTCCACCCTACAATCTCTCCTCTGACTCGTCATCTTGACAGCATTTGCCACGGTTGGCCATGTCCTCTCCCATCCCTAGCAATGCCTGCTTCCCTGGGCATCTCTGCCACCCACCCCTGGGACCCCTACCTTCCCTGGCAATCCCTCACAGATTCTTTTTTTTTTTTTTTTAGGATTTTTAAAATGTGTACCATTTTAAAAGTCTTTATTGAATTTGTTACAATATTGCTTCTTTTTTTTCTATGTTTTGGGTTTTTGGTCCCAAGACATGTGGGATCTTAGCTCCTTGAACAGGGATCGAGCCTGCTCTCCCTGCAATGGAAGATGAAGTCATAACTACATTGCTACCTAAGCTTTAGGGAGAAGGGATAACATGTATCATGTTCTCACTCTGTGCCAGGTCCTATGTGTAAATGAATGGTAATTTACAGCAACCATGAGGTAGTAAGGACTATTTTTTTATTCCCATTTTACAGAAGTGGAAACTGAGGCACAGGGAGGTGGAAATGCTCTGTTTAAGGTCACACAACTAATTGACAAGTCTGGGATTCAAATTTAGGCAGTCTGACTCCAAAGTACACTGCCCCCAGGGTCATTCACTTACTAGCTCAATAAATAGTCAACGAGCACCTCCTGAAAGCCAGGCCTGCTCTGGGGAGTCCCAGTCCTACTCTCTTGACCAGCAGATTTTCAGCGAGAGTCTGAGGGGGGATGGCTGCAAGAGAACTAGAAAGCATTATGCAGGAGCTAAAGTCATGTCATCTATCTATCTATCTATATATATTTTTTGGCCACGCTGTGCGTCATGTGGGATGTTACTTCCCCAACCAGGGATCGAACCTGTGCTCCCTGCAGTGGAAGCATGGGGTCTAACCACTGGACCGCCAGGGAAGTCCCCTGCATCATTTATCATTTTAAAAGGACTCTACTCAGCAAAGGAACCCATCAACAAAATAAAAAGGCAACTTACAGAATGGGAGGAATATTTGCCAACCTCGTGTGTAATAAGGGGTTGATACCCAGTGCACACAAAATGTTCATAATAACTCCAACACAATAAAATCAATAAATCTATTTAAAAATGAGCAAAGGACCTGAAATGACATTGTTTAAAGAAGGCATACAAATGGCCAACAGGTACATGAAAATGTGCTCGATATCACTTATCATTGGGAAAATGCAAATCAAAAAAACCACAATGAGATATCACTTCACACCTGTTAGGATGGCTGTTATAAAAAAAAGAGAGAGAGAGAACAAGTGTGGCAAGGATGTAGAGAAAAGGGAACCTTTGACCATTGCTGCTGGGAATGTAAACTGGTGCACTATGGAAAACAGAATAGAGGATTCCTCAAGAAATTAAAACTAGAACTACCATATGACCCTGCAATCCCGTTTCTGGATATCTGTCCAAAGGAAATGAAGCTATTATCTCAAAGAGATGTTTGCTCTCTCATGTTCATTGCAGTATTATTCACAATAGCCAAGGTGTGGAAACAGGCTTAGTACTGTCAGTGGGTGAATGGATAAAGAAGGTGGTGTGTGAGGGGACATGTGTATGTATACCTATGGCTGATTCATGTTGATGTTTGGCAGAAACCAACACAATTCTGTAAAACAATTATCCTTCAATTAAAAAATAAATAAATTTAAAAATTTTTTAAAAGTAGAAGTACTACCCAAAAAAGAAGGTGGTGTGTGAAATATTATTCAGCCGTCCATTATTTTTTTATAATTTTATTTATTTTATTATTTTTATTTATTTTGGCTGTTCTGGGTCTTCATTGTTGCACAGTCTTTTTGCCAGTCATGGGGGCTATTCTCTAGTTGTGGTACGTGGGCTTCTCATTGCAGTGGCTTCTCTTGTTGGGGAGCACGGGCTCAAGGGCATGTGGGCTCAGTAGTTGTGGCCACGGGCTTAGTTGTTCTGTGGTGTGTGGAATCCTCTGGGACCAGGGATTGAACCCATGTCCCTTGCATTGGCAGTTGGATTCGTATCCACTGGACCATCAAGGAAGTCCTGGAATATATTCTAGAGATACAGGGAGTGTCCTGATTATTTTGTATAGGTGCCCAGTATTGTACTTTGCATATATATTATGGTTTATTTGATTATTTCCCATTTTTCTTCAAAAATAATTTATTATTCTTATTGGTAATTTTACTTACCTATTTATTTATTTATTTTGGCCATGCTTTAAGGCATGTGGGATCTTAGTTCCCTAACCAAGGATCCAACCCATGCCCCCTGCATTGGAACCACAGAGTCTTAACCACTGGACTACCAGGGAAGTCTCTGATTATTCCCTGTTGATGGACACTCGCTGTGTGCCCAGTCTTTTGCCGTTAAAACGTGTGCTCTCATTAGGGCTGCCATGCATAGTTGTTCAAGCTGTGCACTGTACAAAGGTGCCAATTTATAACACAGATATTGTAAATTTGTACCACAGGTTTCCAGCAGATGGAAGTAAGTGTGTTGAGGAAGGCTCCTTGTGGGCCATTAGCAATGCTGACTAGAACAATATGTACATGCATCATTTTGTATGTGCAGTTATATCTGAAGATAGACTTCCAAAAGTGGGATTGCTGGGTTAAACGGTAAATGCATTTGTCATTTGGACAGATTTTGCCCTCTGTTTTTCCTTCTCACGAGCAACATGTGAGGCTGCCTGTTTTCCCACAGCCTCACCACCAGACCACATTTGTCAAATATTTGGATTTTTGCCAATCTGATAGGTGAAAAGGGGTAGTGCTGTGCAGTTTTAACTCACATTTATCCTGTTATGAGTGCAGTGAAGCATCTTTATACATATTACTTTGGGCTTCCCAGGTGGCACTAATGGTAAAGAACCTGCCTGCCAATGCAGGAGATGTAAGAGATGCAGGTTCAATCCCTGGCTCAGGAAGATCCCCTGGAGGAAGGCATGGCAACCTACTCCAGTATTCCTGTCTGAAGAATCCCATGGACAGAGGGTCCTGGTGGCCTATGGTCCATAGGGTCACAGAGTCAGACACAGCTGAAGTGGCTTTTCATGCACACGTTACTCCTTTTGTATTACTTGCTCAGTGAACTGACTATATCCTTGGCTTACTCTTCTACTGGGATGTTAGAGGATTTCTTCTTGATTTCTAGGAGCTCTTTATATATTGGGCTGCTTATAACTTTGCTAGTGATATGAGGTGTACTTCTTTTTCCTAGTTCATCATTTGTCTTTTGCCTTTGCTTATGATGGCTTGTTTATTTGTTTTTTGGTGGGAAGGAGTTTGGACATGCATAAAACTTATTTTTTAAATTAAATTTAGTTTTTTTGCTGCACTGGGTCTTCATTGCTGTGCCTTCTCTAGTTGCAGTGAGCGGGGGCTACTCTCTAGTTTCCATCCAAGGGCTTCTCATTGTGGTGGCTTCTCTTGTTGAAGAGCACAGGCTCTAGGCACACGGGCTTCAGTAGTTGCAACACATTAGTTGTGGCTCATGGGTCCTAGAGCACGCAGGATTCAGTAATTGCAGCATTCAGGCTCAGTAGTTGTGGCACATGGGCTTAGGTGCCCCGTGGCAAGTGGGATCTTCCTGGACCAGGCTTTGAACTCATGTTTCCTGCATTGGCAGGCAGATTCTCAACCACTAGACCACCAGGGAAGTCCAAGACTTGATTTTTATGTAGAAAATCATTTAAAATATTTTTATTAATTTTAAACAGAATAGATAATACAGGGGTACATTCCTTTTGTAAAAAAATTCAGAACTTATAGCTATGGTTGAGGTTACCTTTGATCCCTACCTCCCACCCATTTCTCATCACACCTCTTCAAAGGCTGCCACGGTTATCCTCTTGGTGTTCAAATCTCCAGGCATTTATTTCTGCATTTCCTTTCATATGTAAATCAACATTGAAAAACATACAGAATTATTTTAGGGTTTCCCAAGCTCTTCATGGTTGACGGAGTTCTTGACAGTTTGCAAAACACATCTCCAATGATAAGTACTTGGCAGATTCCAAAACATCTACTACAGTTTGGAAAGCCCTTCCTGGTGGGTGAAAACATATCTTAGGCTACTAATTTATTCTTAGCACTATTTTGCAGTTTTTTTTTTTTTTATTAGCAAATGTTTTTGTACATCTCTCTGAATTCAAGACTTCCTTTTAAAAACAGCTTTATTGAGATATAACTCATATACTATCAAATTCACTCATATAAAAGGTGTAATTTAATGGGAGGGGTTTTTTGGTATATTCACAGAATTGTGTAGCCATTGCTACAATCTAATATTAGAACATTTTAATCACTCTGAGAAAAGAAACACCATGCCCTTTAGCAGTCACTTCCCATTTCCCCCACTCAGGCCCCTGCCAACTGCTAATCTGCTTTCTGTCTCTATAGATTTGCCTATTCTGGACACTTCATATCAATGGAACTGTCCAATATATGGTCTTAAAAGAGTTTCCTTTTATTTAACAAGCCACAGTGTCATTATCATCCCTAACTGAAAACAAAGCAATGAAGACAAATGAAAAAGATCCATAGCTCATTAAATCATCAAATGTCTGGTCTGTGTTCTAATTTCCAGGTCTTCAAAATATCACATATAACTTTTTGTAATTTCTTTGAAGCAGCATCCAAACAAGGTCACCTAGTGCTATTGATTGCTAAATCTTCTCTTTAAAAAAAAAAAAAAAAAGACAGCTTTACTTCTGTCTTTATTTTTTGGCCATGTGGGGTCTTCCTTGCTGTGCGGGCTTTTCTCTAGTAGCAGCAAGTGTGGACTACTCTCTAATTGTGGTGTGCGGGCTTCTCTTGCTGCGGAGCACAGGCTCTGGAGCGCATGGGTTTCAGTAGCTGTGGTTCCTGGGCTCTAGAGCACAGGCTCAATAGCTGTGGTGCACGGGCTTCATCGCTCCGTGGCATTTGGGACCTTCCTGGACCTGTGTCTCCGGCACTGCAGGTGGATTCTTTTCCACTGAGCCACTACCACCAGGGAAGCCTGGTTGTTATTTCGTTAAACCTCCTTCTATTGACTGCTGTCCCTCCTTCACTTTTTCCTTTCCTGGCAGTTTATCTGCTAGAGATCCAGTTTGCTGATCCAGTAGAGGAGCAATGCCTGATAGAAATACAGGGACTTCCCTTGTGGTCCAGTGGCTAAGACTGTGCTTCCAATGCATGGAGCCCAGGTTCAATCTCTGGTCAGGAAGCCAGATCCTACATGCTGCAACTAAGACCCAGCACAGCCAAATAACTAAATAAATATTTTTTAGAAAGAGATACAATGGGAGCAACACATACAGTTAAGAAATTTCTGGTACCTGCACTTTTTAAAAAAGTGAAAAGAAACACATGAAATTATTTTAAACAATATATTTTATTTAACCTCCTCCACCAAAATTATATTTTGACATATAAGCAATATAAAAATTATTAGATATTTTAAATTGTTTTGTTTACACTGTCATCAAAATCCGTAAGTATACACTGTTGCCACATCTCACTTTGTACCAGCCACAATTCTATGGCTCAGTAGCCACATGTAGCTCATGGCTATCCGTAGATACGTCTCTATTAATCGTAGAGTTTCCTGCCTTTGTTTGGATCTGGCTGATGCAACCTTATGGTGTCATTTAACCTGTTCCTCTGTCCCCTGCATTTCCTGCAAACTGAGACTTAGGTCACGAAGCTTGATCAGACTCAGGTTTGGAGTTTTGGTTTTATTTTATTTTTATTTTTTGCCAGCACCTTCCTTTATGGTGCATCATACATCCATTAAGAAGCACAGCCTGTCCCCTCATCACTCCTTTTGTGATGTCAGCAACCATCAGGGCTTGATGCCCAGACACATTAGTTCATTAGAAATTGCAAAATGGCGATATTCTCATTTCTAAATGTCTAACTGTTACCCAGCTTCACATGATTTCCCAAACCCAAAGCATCATATGATTTCCCAAACTTTATAAATCTTTATATTTTACAACAGGCTTTTCAATTACTTTTATGATTTAAAAGATAAGGTCAGCCTTCTTTTAAAAAAGGACTTCTTGATTTTCCAAAATTGTAACAGAGTTAAAAAATTCTTCTCAGTTTTCAAAATGCTTAATTCATTTGACAAATATGTGCTAAGCGCCTACTGTGTGTAGCAGTGAACAAAACAGAGACCCCCACCCTCAGAGCTGATAGCCCAGGGGGGAGGGGCAGATGAAAATAAGTAAACAAGATAATTTCAGGTTATAACCTGTGGTCTGAAGTAAATGAGCAAGGTGGTGTGCAACAAAGCGTGATGTAGTCAGCCCTGTAAACTGGGTGGTCAGGGAGGGCCGAGGACATTGAAGCCAAGAGCTGAATGCTACCCTGTGAAGGTAGGAGAGTTTGTAGCCTCCCCAGCAAAGGGAACAGCAAGTGTAAAGGCTGAAAAATGGGAACAAGAGGGATGCAGAGGAGGCCAGTGTGGCTGTCGAGAGGGAGAGAGGCAAAAATAAAGTCTGAGAGGTGATGGGGGAGATTGTGCTGAGCCTGGTTGGCTGTGGGGAGGACTCTGACTTTTAACCTGAATGAAATGGAGCTAAGGGAGGATTCTGAGCAGGGGAGGCATGTGATCTGACTTGGATGTTTACAGCGTCCCTCCAGCTGTGTGTGCGGGCTGGCGGGAGAGACTCTGGGGAGAGAAGAGGAGGAGAAACCAGGGAAGAGCCGCTGTGACCCTCTAGTGGGGGATAGAACCGTGGAGGGGGCAGAAGTGTGTGTCCTAGATCTTTTGAAAGCAGAGCGGACAGATTTGCTGATGAATTCAGTGTGGGTAGTGAGATAAAAGGGAGGAATCAAGGATGACTCAAAGATTTTAACTTAAGCACCTGGGTGGGTGGTGATGCTATTCCTGAGATGGGTAAGACTGTGGGAGGAGAGGTTTTGAAATCAAGAGTTCAGTTCTGGCCTTTTCCACACCGAGATGTCAGATAAGGCTTCATCTGTCAAGTGTATGGATTCTGGGGAGCAGTCAGGGCTGGGATGTAGTCTTCACAATCATTGGCATGGGATGGCTTTCCGAGGCTTGAGCCTCAAGGCTCTCTCTCCATGGAGCGTGTATATCTCAAGAAAGAGTGAAAATTTCAGACCTGGGGCCCCTTTAACCTTTAGAGGTCTGAAAGAAGAGACTCCAGCAGAGGAAACTGACAACAGTCAGAAAGGAAGGTATTTCGAAAGAAGGGGACAGGCAAATGGACAATGACAAAGAGAGAGCAGCAAATCACAGGAGCATGCAGAGTCCAGGACTGAATGGAGGGGATGGAGTCCCAGGCCCCATGCGGAGCGGGCTGGGGGAGGCAGAGTCTAAGAGGGGCAGTGTCACACTGTATCATAAGAAAAGGAGTCAGGTTGATGGAGCGACAGTAGAAGGTGAAGAGTTCCTGTGTGATTATGTCTCCACGCTCTGTGGTTTCTAGAGCCCTTCATGATTTGCAAAGCATGTTACTCATTTAGAAAGCATTTTTGCAAAGTTCTTGGCTACAAAGCACTTTTTACAGCCAGAAAATTTCGCTTCTGTTCATACCCAGAGCAACGTTTCTCAAACTGCATGTGGCAAACCATCTGTTGGTCATGAAATTAATTTAGTTAAGTCATGACCAGCATTTTTAAAAATAAAATAGAACATTGCAGAGTACGTTGCATAGCGAAAGTCAGAGTTGTGTCCCGAAATCTTTTTTTTTTTTTGTCACATTATAAAATGCATTCTTACTGTGGGTGCTGTCAAAACATTTAAAAGATTGCCCCAGAGAACCTTTTGCAAAAAGTGCAGCAGAGAGCAGTATGAGAATATTCAATGAAAGTGTCTGTAAAGTAAAAAACTGGAAATAATCTAAATGTCTTGTCATCAAACCTTCTTCTATGATGGTTGTCGATTTTCTTTTCTGGAGTCACCTTCTCTTCCGGATAGAATGCTGTATTTATAAAACAAGAATATGACACAGCAGTGAAAATGCATTCATCTGACCTATACATCAACATAGATCGATCTTGAAAACATATGGTTGAGTGAAAAAATTACATGATTATAATTCTTTATATCAAAATAATGTACAGGATATCAAATAAATGACAGGATATAGATAGTAGAAGTGCTGACACATACTTCTTTTTTTATTGAAGTAGAGTTGACTTACAATATTATGTTATATTATGTACAACATAGCTATTCAATGCTTTTGTAGATTATACTCCATTTAAAGTTATTATAAAATATTGGCTATATTCTCCTTGCTGTGCAATATGTACTTGTAGCTTATTTATTTTATATGTATTTGTGCCTCTTAATCGCCTTCCCCTGTATTCTCGCTCCCCGCTGCCCTCTCCACACTGGTTTGTCCTCTATATCTGTGAGTCTGTTTCTGTTTGTTCTGTTTTCTCCTATGTTCATTTGGTTTATTTTTTAGATTCCACATAGAAGTGAAAACATCAGTATTTCTCTTTGATCTATGTCACTAAGCATAATACCCTCTAGGTCCATCCGTGTGACACACAGTTCTTTTTTAAAAATTAATTAATTTTCTTTTTTGGTTGCACTGGCTCTTCCTTGCTTTTCCCAAGGCTTTCTCTAGCTGGGGTGAGCAGGGGCTACTCTTCATGGTGGTTTGCAGGCTTCTCAATCCAGCGGCTTCTCTTGTTGCAGAGACAGGCTCAAGGCTTGCAGGCCTCAGTAGCTGTGATGCTCAGGCTTAGTTGCTCCAAGGCCTGTGGGATCTTCCCAGACCAAGGATTGAACTGACGTCCCCTGCATTGGCAGGCAGATTCTTAACCACTGCGCCACCAGGAACGCCCTGACACATAGTTCTTGGGAAGGATACACCAACTCCAGGATAGTGGTTACCTTGGGGGAGGGTGGGGAAATGGTGTAAGAGAAGGGTACACAGAGGGCTCCTATCACTGCTGGCATGTTTTAGTTCTTAAAAATATAGTAGTTGAAAATGTGTCATCGTGAGCATTTGTTAATTCTGGGGTGATGAGTATGTGACTCTTTATTCCCGGTTGAGATTTGTGGCCTCCATTGTGTCCAGTGCCAATTATGTAGATGCTGAAAATGGTAGGATGGGGGACCAAAGGGTCTTGGGGAAGGGGTAGAGGTGGTGGCATGTATTGCTATCAGTCAGGGCCCTGGCCTTGAGGGGGCGGGCCTGGAGGAAAGAGTGAAGATCAAACTGGGTGATAGAGGGAGCTGTTTGGACAGGACGGCAGGACTGACCTTTGAGGGGGAGATATAACCGGCACAGGGAGGGAGCCAAGGAGAGAAATGCTGCAACTCCGTTCTCCTCCTGCTCCCTGATCCCAACTGGGTGGCTCCCAACTGCAGCCAGAGGGTCAGGAGAGCCTCTGGTACAGAGGACAGGTGCCACTGTAAGGGGTGAGGGTGGGAGGATGGGTGGAGAGCAGGATGGCCAGCAGGGAGCTTGGGGCAGCATCCCTTTACCAGCTGCTACCCAAGTGCTGGGAGGCTTCCCAGGTGGCTCAGTGGTAAAGAATCCTCCTGCCAAGGCAGGAGACATGAGATGCAGGTTCAATCCCTGGGTCGAGAAGATCCCCTGGAGGAGGGCATGACAACCCACTCCAGTATTCCTGCCTGGAGAATCCATGGGCAGAGGAGCCTGGTGGGCAACAGTCCATAGGGTCACAAAGAGTTGGACAGGACTGAGTGACTAAGTGTGCACACGAGTGCTGAGTTTCATCAATTCACATCTTACCACCAATGAAAAATGGACTCACCCTGACAGTGGATGTGTGGCTCAGCTTTGTGGAAATGCAGCATTCAGTAACTTTTAAAATATTTATTTATCACCTGTGTTGGGTCTTTGTTGTGGTGCATGGACTTAGTTTCCCCATGGCATATGGGATCTTAGTTCTCCCACCAGGGATGGAACCACTGTCCCCTTGCATTGGAAGGCGGATTCTTAACCACTGGACCACGAGGGGAGTCCTAGCATTCAGTACTTTAATAACTGGTACAGCCTCACCCATGTCAACCTCTGAGTGTCAGCCTTGGGTGGTGATTATATGATCCTGGACTTTTCTGTCTTTATGAAAAGTCCATAGTGGTTTCAGGAAGAGCATCGGGGCTCCCCAGGCCACCCTTCTGACCTCTCCTTCTACTCCACCCCGCCACCCCCCGCCAGGCCATGGACAGTCAGAAGCAGTTCACCGGTCCGGAAATCCAGTTCCTGCTTTCGTGCTCCGAAGCGGATGAGAACGAGATGATCGACTGTGAGGAGTTCGCCAACCGCTTCCAGGAGCCAGCCCGCGACATCGGCTTTAACGTGGCGGTGCTGCTGACCAACCTGTCAGAGCACGTGCCGCACGACCCGCGCCTGCGCAACTTCCTCGAGCTCGCGGAGAGCATCCTCGAGTACTTCCGGCCCTACCTGGGCCGCATCGAGATCATGGGGGCCTCCCGCCGCATCGAGCGTATCTACTTCGAGATCTCGGAGACCAACCGCGCCCAGTGGGAGATGCCCCAGGTCAGCAGACCCATGCACGTGCATGCTCGCCTCCCGGGGGTTTCCACGGCATGCCCCTCGCATGCTTGGACCCCACATGGGGCAGTGCACGCTTTGCACATCTCCTTTGCAGACCCCATTGGGCCCCTGCTCCATTTGAGCAAGCCCGTGCCCACCCTTTTGCACACGTTGTATGGGTACTGCTGTGCCCTCGCAGACCTCTGGCTCTCCGGTGCCCGCCTTGTACAGGCTCGGCCTGTGCATGGAGATACCCTGATAGGGGGCTTCCCCAGTGGCTCAGCAGTAAAGAATCTGCCTGCAATGCAGCAGACGAGGGTTCGATGCCTGGGTTGGGAAGATCCCCTAGAGGAGGGCATGGCAATCCACTTCAGTGTTCTTGCCTGAAGAATCTGCATGGACAGAGAAGCTTGTGGGGGGCTACAGTCCATGAGGTCACAAAGAGGTGGACACAACTGAAGCGACTGAACACACAGCATACATACCCCGATGCCACACCAGCAGCATTGGCATGCTGGCATGCTGGCTGCTCACAGCACGCCTGCCTCTTGCACACTCACCCTGGGAGCCCTTAATAGTCCAGATGCAACTGTACCCACACTGTGTACTTGAACCCACGTGGTTACACTCACCTTACCAGCAGCTCCTGGTATGCTCTCTCTCGACACTGGCCTGCCCGTGCCCACTCTTTTGCACACTCACTCTGAGGGCTCCGGGATGCCCTAATGCTGGCCCATCCCTCACCAGTCACCACGTGTGTGCATGCTAAGTACTTCAGTCATATCTGACTCTTTGCAAACCTATGCAAGGTAGCCCACCAGGCTCCTCTGCCCATGGGATTCTCCAGGCAAGAACACTGGAGTGGGCTGCCATTTTCTTCTCCACACCAGTCACCACGTGTGCCCCCAAATGCCCTCTGAATTCCTAACACACAATTCCCATCTCACTTGTTCTGGGCCCACCTGTGGGTGCACCTGTCTTGTGCACTCACTCTGATGATGCCAGTGTGCCTTCCTGAAGCCCTGGCATGCCATATGGTATGCCTGCCCCTCAATTATTCACCCACACATGCCCTGGCACACCCATGCTCACCCATAAGCACTTGGACCGCCCTCTCCAACATGTTCACAAGAGCCCCTCTCGCCCGTGTCCTTGGTGGCCAAGCCTACCTCTTGACCTATGTGCTCCTAAAATGCCCAGCCTACAGGGTTTGTCCCTTACATACTCACTTGCTCCAAGAGTACACTCACATGGCCCTGACATTCCCCCAGTCCACCTCACACACTTAGCCAGCACGTGGTTCCCATCCCCCCATCTCACATGCCCACATGCCCCTCATGGAGATTCAGCCCCTGTTGTCCAAGTGGCCCTCCTGCTCACAATCACAATGCACACCAAGACTGTGTGCCCCTTGCACTCACACTTCCTTTTTTTTTTTTTTTTTTGGCATTTTGGCCATGCTATGCAGCATGTAGGATGGTTCCCCAATCAGGGATGGAACCCAGGCCTCCGCAGTGAAAGCACAGAATCCTAACCCCAAGGCCATCAGGGAACTCCCCCCACTTCCCTTTGGTTTCTCAGATGCGCCCCCAGGCATGCACACACTCCTCCTCTTACTTGCTCTTGCACACCCTTCCCACATCACACAGTCCATGAGGCTTGCACTCCCATCATCTCCTCAGCCCTGGGCCCCTCGACTCTCCTCCTCGGTGAGACCTGGCTCCTGCACTCCCAGGCTTGTACCCCACCCTGAACCCTGCCCTCATGTTCCAGGCCCTCTTACACTTATTCCTGGGTCCCCCTGCGTGAGCATCGTGGTGCATACACACAGCCTGTGTGAACTGTAGTCCCCTCCCATATTTACAGGACTTCCCAGGGGGCACAGTAGTAAAGAATCCACTGCCAATGCGGGAGACATGGGTTCAATCCCTGGGTCAGGAAGATACCCTGGAGAAGGAAATGGCAACCCACACCAGTATTCTTGCCTGAGAAATCTCATGGACAGAGGAGCCTGGTGGGCTACAGCCCATGGGGTTGCAAAAGAGTTGGACAGAACTTAGTGAGTAAACAGCAGCAACAGCTCACACTGACAGCCTCCATCCCCGGTTTTGCCCAGGTCCATGCATGCCTCCCATGCCCATGTCCACGGAGCACACTGAGCCCAATGGTCACCTTCCCCCCCAACATTCTCCCATGCCACCTTGGCCCCCCTCACACCTGATACCTCCCTGAGCCCCTTGTGCCCTCTCACAAGGCTTTTGCATATCAGCCCCCATCACATACTCCACCAGAACCCCCAAGATTTTGCTCACTCGTCTGTATCCCTTGAGGCATCACCGTGCATTCATCCTGCTGTCCAATCCGGCTTAAAAGCCATTGCATCATCCTCGCACCCAGGATGGCCGCACATCCCTTCATCTGCCGGAAACCGTGGTTCATCACTGGTCCTTCACACTCTGGTACCTGCTGTGGGAGCTCCAGCTCCCGCCTCTGCCCCTCAAATGCACTCCACAGGCACACTCTTTGTTAGCATTATTCCTCCAAGCACTCACTTCCTCCTGCTCACTCCTTCCCATTCCCACCTTCTAGTGGTCCCAGGAGCCCATGTCTGTCTGCATGGCCCTCCAGTGCTCAAAGAGCAGTACCGAGATAGCAGGCACATAGGGCATTTCGTAGGCGCCAGGCCCTGTTCTAAGCACTCAGCATCTATTAATTCATAAGGGGAAAGAAACTGAGGCCCAGAGAGTTCCATCTAACAGTGGTAGAATTGGGATTGGAACCCAGACAGGCTGGCTTTAGAACCTTTGCCCTCAACCACCATGCCCCCTTTCTCAAAGAAGCCAAAAACATCGATTCTGGAGCCAGCTTGTTGGGAATTCAAATTCCACACCTGTAACCTTCTGCGTCAGGAGAAGGCAATGGCACCCGACTCCAGTACTCTTGCCTGGAAAATCCCATGGATGGAGAAGCCTGGTAGGCTGCAGTCCATGGGATCGGGAAAAGTCGGACAGGACTGAGCTACTTCACTTTCACTTTTCACTTCATGCATTGGAGAAGGAAATGGCAACCCACTCCAGAGTTCTTGCCTGGAGAATCCCAGGGACAGGGGAGCCTGGTGGGCTGCCGTCTCTGGGGTCACACAGAGTCGGACACGACTGAAGCGACTTAGCAGCAGCAACCTTCTGCGTCACCCTGAGCACGTGACTTTCTGGGCCTCCACTTCCTCATCTGTAAAATGGGGATAACAGCCCATACTTCTGGGATGGTTTGTAAGGATTAAATGTGATTACGATACACAAAATGCCAGGATACTGGCCCCGGCCCTGTTGAAATTCATACAAGTGCACCTAACAGCGAGCGCAATACAGGTGCGCTCCTCGAAAATAAAAACCACGGTGATGCTTAGAACAGCGGCGAGCGCCCGGCCGCCTTCGCTGTGGTCCCAAGTGCCTGCCGACGGCGCCCCCATCATGTCCCCTCCGCCCCCCGCTGCAGGTGAAGGAGTCGAAACGTCAGTTCATCTTCGACGTGGTGAACGAGGGCGGCGAGTCGGAGAAGATGGAGCTCTTCGTGAGCTTCTGCGAAGACACCATCTTTGAGATGCAGATCGCCGCGCAGATCTCGGAGCCCGAGGGCGAGCAGGAGGAGGACGAGGACGAGGGCGCGGGCGCGGCGGAGACGGGCGCCGAGAGTGCGGAGGAGGGCGCCGCGGGGCCCGAGGGCGCGGCGGCCACGGCGGCGGCGGGTGCCACGGCGCGGCTGGTGGCGGCCGCGAACCGGGCCATGCGGGGCCTCAGCTACCGCAGCATGCGGCGGCGCGTGCGACGGCTGCGGCGGCTCACCGCGCGCGAGGCGGCGACCGCGGTGGCCGCACTCCTCTGGGCGGCGCTGGTGCGCGCGGGCTCGGCAGGCGCAGGGGCCGCGGCGGGCGCGCTGCGCCTGCTCTGGGGCTCGCTCTTCGGAGGCGGCCTGGTGGAGGGCGCCAAGAAGGTGACGGTGACCGAGCTCCTGGCGGGCATGCCCGACCCCACGAGCGACGAGGTGCACGGAGAGCAGCCGGCCGGGTCCGGGGGCGACGCGGACGGCGAGGGCGCGGGCGAGGGCGCGGGCGATGCCGCCGAGGGTGCGGGCGACGAGGAGGTGGCGGACCAGGAGGACACGGGAGTCGCCGATGGAACGGTGGCTGTGGCCGATGGGGGCCCCTTCCGACCCGAAGGGGCCGGCCTTGGGGACATGGGTGACACGACGCCGGCGGAGCCGCCCACGCCCGAGGGCTCGCCCATCATCAAGAGGAAGCTGGGGGTGAGAGTGCGGGAGGGGGCTTCAGGGGTTTGGAATCATTGAGGTAGGAAGAAGGGTGAGAAAGGGGAAGAGAGACTCTAATAGAGGGTGGGTGGCGGTGCACAGAGAGAAGGAAAACAAAAAACAACGGTGAGAGGGCCTGAGAGATACACAGAGACGCACAGAGAGAGACACACACTCAAAGAGGGACACAGAGATGGAGACCTGGAGAAAGGCTCCCGGTAATACGCTCAGTGTTTCTGGGAGCCACGGGGAAAAAGATAACTGGAAACGAACAGAGCCAGTGATCCAGAGACCAAATGAGAGGGGAAGGGGGATCAAGACCCAAAAAGACCCAAGATGGGGTCAGAGACACTGGGAAAGACCCTCAGAGATACAGGCGATTGTGGGGAATTAAGTAGCCGGCTTGACCGAAGCCCCTAAAGCATCCTCAGGCCCTCAGTGCAGAGTGCCGGTAGGGGTGCCGTTGTCAAGGTGATGAGAGGCCCTGCGGGCAGAAGCGCTCCACTGGGAGTCAGCCTGACTCTGCACAGTGCTTTGGTCACGGCTGCTCCATCTTTCTGAGCCTCAGTTTCCCCTCTGTAAAATGAGAATGATAATCCCTTTTCTGGTGGGGGTGGAAGGAGAGTACACCTCAGACTGCCTAGGAGAAAAGTGCAGAAGGGACATGGAGAGGATACGCAGGTCTGAGGGGCACTGAGGGTGCGGGATCCGCCCTGATACTTGCCCTGCCGCCAGGTGGCTGGAGAGGAAGAAGAGCTGCCTCCAGAGCCAGAGCCAGAGCCGGAACCCGAGCCGGAGAAAGCTGAGTGAGTGGCCTCAGGTGCCAGGGGCCCAGCCCCTGTCACTGCCTCCCTCGTGGACTGGGAGCCTCCCGAGGTCAGGGCCTGAGGCTGTCCTGGTCACCCTGTGACCTCAGCATCACTCAGCCCAAGCCCAGACCCAGAGGAGGGCCTCTGTGAAAGACGGTAGAGGAAGAAATGCTCCTCTCCTCCCCACAAGCCTTTCTCCCAGCCGTTCTCTCCGCCTGCAGCACCCTTCCCCATGCTTGGTCTCAGCCTTGCTCCTCCTTCCCATGTTGGCTCACCCATCTCCTTCTTCTGGAAGCCTGCCTTGACTCCCCTGCTAAGATGAAGGGGTGTCTCCTCCTCAGGGTTCCCATGAGCCTCTGAGCTTCCCCCATCCCAGCCCTGGCCACTCTGGGCTGTGACTGTCTGGTGATGGGTCTGAACCCCATTGGACCCGCATCCCTTGAAGACAGGGCCGGAGGTTGGTCTCACCACTATGTCCGTAACACCGTCTAGACCTGGGCCAGGCAGGGGAGGGGCCCCACACTTGGCTTTGAATGAACGCATGCATGCATTTCCCAGGCACCTTCTCAGTCTTTCTGTGTCCTGCCCTGCAGCGCTGAGAATGGGGAGAAGGAAGAAGTCCCCGAGACCCCACCAGAACCCCCCAAGAAGGCAGCTCCTCCTCCACCCCCTCCAAAGAAGGAGGGAGCTGGTGGTGCAGGCCTGGAATTCTGGGGAGAACTGGAAGTACAGCGGGTGAAGTTCTTGGTGAGGACCCAGCAAGGGCATCCGAATCCCCCTCTCAGGGAAACCCAGCATGCACGCGACCTCTGCCCCCACCCTGTTCTTGAGCTCACCTGTGCCCAGCTCACCTCTGAGGGGAAGCCAGTCTGGGCAGAGGGCAGAGATGTCCCCAGACAGAGCAGGACTGGGCACAGGGCAGCATTTTCAGGCGGTCCTCCCTCGGCTCCTGGCCTCTCCCTGCTCACAGTCCTTATTCCCACCTCCATGCCTTTGCGTGCCTGGGACCACCTGCTTCGACTTCCCTCCTCCATCCTCTATCCAGAGCTAAATCCAACTGAAGCCATGGCCTATTTCTTGGCTCTCAGCCTTCAGGTGGGAGCTGCCACAGAAGCCCCAGCTCCTCCGGTGCGGGGGGTGGGGAGGTGTGAGGGAGACTCACCTCCTCCTCCAGGCCCAGAAGAAGGGAGGGTGAAATTTGGGAGGGCAGGACCCAGGGCTCCACCTGTCCTGTCTCCTCTCCAGGCCAGCCTGACATGAGGGGCTGAGGAAAACATGCTGGACAAAATGGGGTTCCTGTGAGGATTTGGGGAAAGAACAGGGAATGGAGAGAGCAATGGAGAGGAAAAAAGGAAAGGAGAGTTAGGAATAGATATCCTCTGCCAGGGATAAAGCAGACCAGGCCACCTTGTCCTGGGAGCAGCATGGCAGAGGGATTGGGAGGGTAGACTCTGGAGCTGGACTGCCTGGCTTCAAAGCCCAGGTCTGCCACTTCTTATTGACGTGACCTTGAACAAGACAGCTCACTCCCTGAGCCTCCGTTTCCTCATCCAGAAAGTGGGCACATCAGCGCAGAACTAAACAGGTTCATGCAGATAAAGCACTTAGCCCAGGTCTTGGTATACAGTAAGCACTCAATAAATGGGAAGTTGTGGGACCAGTTATTCAGGACCCCAGTGCTTGGGTTGTGGGTGAATGTTGGGATAAATTCTCCAAGGGAGAGGATGGACTGTGAGCTCTGTTTTTCTCTTTCTCTCTGCATCTTAGAACTACCTCTCAAGGAATTTTTACACCCTGCGATTCCTTGCCCTCTTCTTGGCATTTGCCATCAACTTCATCCTGCTGTTTTATAAGGTGCTGGTCAAGAGGGGCTGGGAGGATCAAGTGCTGATCTGGGCTGTGGGAAGTCCCCAGGGCCCTTGAAAGTCACTAGGGACAAGGGATTAGGCTCAGAGTCCTGGGGAAGGGTCAGGCTGGACACCTGGATCTTGAGACCCTCTAGGGGAGAGTGTAGGTATCTGGGTCCATCTGGAACACGTGCCTGAGGGCCCGGGGGAGTTAGAACAGTGAACAGGTTGTGGGTTCCACGTTCAGCTCTGCCACTGGCCAGCCTTGTACCCCTGGGTGCAGGCCTTGCCCTCTCTGCAGCACCCACCAATTCAGTTACTTCTCTTTGCTTTCACATAAGCTAAAGAGAAATCTGTGGGGAGGAGGCAATGGGAAGCTCATGGGAATTCTCTTAATTAAATTAATTCTTTTAATTCTCGTAGTTCAGGGACTAAGATCCTACATGCCATACAGTGCACCCCAAACAAACAAACAAAAAACACATGTAAATGTCTCAGAATAGTACCTGGTATATAAAGATGCTGTATGAATAAATGATAGCGACCACTAACTTTAGTTAGTGTTAATGTTGGTGTTAAGGGAATTCCCTGTCAGTCCCTGGTTAGGCCTCCTCTTTCACTGCCAAGAGCCTGGGTTCAATCCCTGGTTGGGGAACTAAGATCTCACAAGTTGATTTATATATATGCATGCGTGCTAAGTCACTTCAGTCCAACTCTTTGCGACTCCATGAACTGTAGCCTGCCAGGCGCCTCTGTCCATGGGATTCTCAAGGCAAGAATACTGGAGTGGGTTGCCATGCCCTCCTCCAGGGAATCTTCCTGACCCAGGGATCAAACCTGTGTCTCTTATGTCTCCTGCATCTGCAGGTGGGTTCTTTACCACTAGTGACACCTGGGAAGACCCTGATATATATGTGTGTGTGTGTGCATTAAAATTACTCTCTTTAGGGCTCTACTATCAAGACATATCAGCTCTGTTTTCAGTTCTCCTGTCACTCAGTTCAATAGTCAATATTCCCAGAACAGAGTCTGATTTGCTAGCTAGGGTCCTGGACCTGCCCCTTGATCTTGATTGACAGTCCTGCTGAGACTGCCTCTGACAGGGGCCGAGACCAAACCTCAGGCGTGGAGGCTGTTTATTCTCTTCGTGGGTTCAGGCTGTGGTGGACCAGGCACCAGGACCCTGGGTCCCTGCCCTGACTGACCTGTTCCCCCCCCCACCCCCGCTTTAGGTCTCTGACTCTCCACCCGGGGAGGATGACATGGAGGGGTCAGCAGCTGGGGGCCTGTCAGGAGCAGGGTCTGGTGGCGGCTCCGGCTGGGGCTCGGGGGCTGGAGAGGAAGCAGAGGGCGACGAGGATGAGAACATGGTGTACTACTTCCTGGAGGAGAGCACGGGCTACATGGAGCCTGCCCTACGGTGCCTGAGCCTTCTGCATACGCTGGTGGCCTTTCTCTGTATCATTGGTTACAACTGCCTCAAGGTGGGTCATGACCACAGCCTTGGGGCCGGGACGTGTGTGTGTGTGTGTGTGTTTGGTGGAGAGGGGAGAACATGAGCTGGGGTCCTGGCTGAGAGGATCTGGGACAGGGGCTGGGGTATGGTGCTCAGCGGTGGGACAAAGGGGACCTAGGGCTAGGGTAAGGCCAGGGGCTGAATACAGGATTGGGCTCTTTAGCAAGTGTGATATTCAAATGGGGAACTGATGCAGCTCACACTGAAGAGATGGGTCCTATGATGATGTTAATTTCTGGGTCAAGAAGCACAGTTTGTCATTTGGGACTACGTGTCATTTTCTACGTGTTGGCCAGCTGGTGAATCTGTGAGGGTGTGCGGGCCTCAGACACAGCCTGGGTGCCAACAGGGGACATGGATTCTGACATTAACTGTGCCCGAAGCTTTGTGATGCCCCATAAGTTGTGTTACAAAAATTTCCATTTGAGTTCCATGAGAGCTGACTGTCCAGCTAATCTTGTCCAGCTAATCCTTTACAATTGGACGAACAGAGTTCTTTGGACTTCGAACATCTGCATGTGCGGTTCCCTCTGCCTGGAAGGCTCTGCCCTGCTTTGATCTCCTCTCACCTGCCTGATTCATTCCTCCTCCTTCCCTTGGGAGGCCACCGGCTGCAACAGGCACCAGCTCTGGGCCCTCCTGGGTTTTTTGCGCATCCCAGCCCTGACCTTATGATTGCATTTCCCCACTGCTACTACCCTGATCACTCTGGGAGCACGGCTCTGCTGTGGGGTCTCGTGAAGGCTCCAGCAAGACATCCCTGCTCCTGCCAAGGCTGTGGTCTCCTGACACTCCCCGCCACCCTGTTTATCTCCGTGCACCCTCTAGGTGCCCCTGGTGATCTTTAAGCGGGAGAAGGAACTAGCCCGGAAGCTGGAGTTTGACGGCCTCTATATCACGGAGCAGCCTGAGGACGATGACGTGAAAGGCCAGTGGGACCGGCTGGTGCTCAACACTCCGTAAGGGCTCAGCACCCCCGCAGTGGGTGGGGGAAGCAGAACTGGGGTACCACTCCATCCCCAGCCCAGGCCTGGGAAGCCTGCCTCTTTCTCCCCAAGCCTCCACCTTCCTCTTTGTAATACACACCGGTTGCCTGTGCATTAAAGTACCTGTGGGGGTGCTGGAGACACATGGAGATTCCCGGGGCCCCAGCCCAGGAGAGTCTGATTCAGTGAGTCTCCAGAGGCGCCCAGGAGAGTCTGGTTCAGTGAGTCTCCAGAAGCGCCCAGGAGCTGCATTTTAAACTCCGTCCTCATGCAGGATTCTCACCAGGTGTCATGAATGGGAAACTGATGAAATCATTTGGGTTTTGAACTGAGCCCAGAGAGGAAATGAGGGTTATGAGGGCATTGTGGTGGGACACTGGACCCCCAAAAGCACTCCCAGCCCATCCCATTCTCCCAGGTGAAGTCCCATCTTCCGAGTTCATACAGCCAGGCTGCGTCCTGAGAGGAAGGCATGTCTAGAATAAGAACACCAGGTCAGGACTTCCCTGGCAGTCCAGTGGTTAAGACTCCGTGCTTCCAATGCAGGCAGCGCGGGTTTGATCCCTGGTCAGGGAACTAAGATGCCGCATGCTGCGGGAGCCAAAAAGAAAAAACAAAACCTGGTAAATAAAGGGCCAGAAGCATCAAATAAAACTAAATAAAACAGCATGAGAAAGCCCTCTGTTCCCTGGACGCCAGAGCAGGGCCAGGCTGCTGGCTCCAGCTCCCCCCACCCCCATCACACACTCTTGCCTCCCCGTCTCCCATCTAGTGCAGTTCAGGTCTTTGTACATCCCCGTCACCTGGGCTGCACCGATGGCAGCAGCGGGGCCTGGGGGTGGGGGCAGGATGTTCAGGTTGACCTTGGACAAGCGTCACCTGGCCTGGGGTCCTTAGAGCCTGATCCTGAGTGAGAGGTTGACGCCACTGTCTGGGATCCCCTGTGAGAAAAGCATTGGAATTCCAACCCCACCCCACCCCCTACCCCACGCCCACCCCAGTCTGGCTGGCGGCTTCTGTTCCTTTCTCCCCTAACATCTCGTGGCTTCTTTCTCTTGGCAGGTCTTTCCCCAGCAACTACTGGGACAAGTTTGTCAAGCGGAAGGTGAGACGCTGTGAAAGGGGAGGTCGAAGGTCCTCCCCAGCTGGGTGCCTGGATGCCACCAGCCCATGTGAGCCCAGTCAAGCACTTGCTGTGTGTGCAGCCTTGGGCAAGGGGCTTTGCCTCTCTGAGAAGCACCTCAGTTTGCCCGTCTGGAAATGGGCATGATAATCACCCCCCTACACCCCCCTGTAATGAGGCGATGCATGTGACAACCTCAGCAGTGCCTGCCACAGAGTAAATACTTCATGGATATTAGTTTTGAGGGAGGAGCTAAGGCATCTTATCTTCAGCACGTAGACTCTGGTGCTGGACTGTCTGCTTTTCTCTGTTTTGTTAATTTTTCATTCATTAATTAATTTGACTGCATTGGTCTTAGTTGCGGCACCTGTACTCGGGTTTCTCTAGCTGTGGCGCCCAGGCTTAGCTGCTCTGCGGTCTGTGGCAACTGAGTTCCTCTACTCGAGATAGAACCCATGTCCCCTGCACTGGAAGGCAGATTCTTAGCCACTGGATCATGAGGGAAGTCCCTTGTCTGCTTTTCCATGTGCCACCTTTTCTGTGCCTCAATTTCCATCACGTTGAGCGAGGTACTAAGAGGGCTGACCCCACTGGGTTGTTGTAAAGATCGTTTGACCTGCTTCGTGAACGGTATCTGGCATAAAAAAAAAAGACATTAGACAAGTGTTGGCTGTTAGAATCATTCATTCACTCCACAAAAGTTTATTGCGTACCTCCTAGGTATTTAGTCGGTCCTGCTTACTAAGAACTGTACTAGGGTTCCCAGCAGTAAACACATCTTGACCCTCAAGTTAGAAAGACAGATGAGGAACATGTTTATAATGTTCAGATGGTGGTAAGTGTTGTAGGAGAAAAAAAGACGGGCGGTGGGGGAGTGTGTGGGGGTTGGCCCAGAGAGATTGCTCTGTCCTGCAGGGTGATTAGGAGGTAAGGGAGTGAGGCAGGTGAAAATCCGGGGGAAGTGTGTCCTGGGCGGGGCGAGAATGGCAGCTGTAAAGGTCTGGGGCAAGGATGTGCCTGGAGTATTTGAGGAGCTGTGGGGAAGCCAGTGTGGCTGGAGCAGAGTGAGTGCGAGGGTGAGCAGGAGGAGGTAAATCAGTGATGGGGGGGCAGTTATATAGGATTATATAGGGCTGTATAGGTTATATAGGATTCCTTGCCTACCTGCCTAATTATAATAAATTACGCCAATTAATTTGGCTAATGAGCTAACTGGGGGGGTGCTTTATTACTTTTGGACCCTCCCCCTGAGGATCTGAAGAAAGCTCTGGCCCTTCTCCCCAGAAAAATGCACCCCCAATCTCTCACACAAAGTTCAGAATGTCCCCAGACCTCCCCCCACAGAGCAGACCACCACCTTCCCCACTCCAGTCATGCCTGCATGGCCCCATGCTCCCCCGTGCAGGTCTTGGACAAGCACGGGGACATCTATGGGCGGGAGCGGATCGCCGAGCTGCTGGGCATGGATCTGGCCACGCTGGAGATCACAGCCCACAACGAGCGCAAGCCTGAACCACCGCCGGGGCTGCTCACCTGGTGAGCCGGGGAGGACTACCCCCACCCCCAGGCCTGGGGCAGGCGCGGGAGGCGACCGTGGTCTGACTCTCCAGCATCTGGCCATCCTTGTTTTCTCTGCCCTGCAGGCTTATGTCCATCGATGTGAAATACCAGATCTGGAAGTTCGGGGTCATCTTCACAGACAATGTGAGGAGGGCCCCGTAGCTGGGGGAGGGGCCTACAGGTGAAGGGCGCTAGGAGGGTTGGGGACTCCACCCGCAGGAATCCCTGACCAGGGACCCACACCTGAGCTCTGTGCACATCTGATCCTAGGGCACCCTCAGACCTGCCTAAGGTTCCTTACCCTCCAGCACACTCTTTTTGTTTTGTTTTCCTTAATTCATCTTATTTTATATTTAATCATTTATTTGGCTGCACTGGGTCTTCGCTGCTGGGCACAGGCTTTCTCTAGTTGTGGCGAGTGGGGTACTGCTCTCTAGTTGCAGAGTAGTTTGCAGCACCGGGGCTCAGTAGCTGTGGTGGACAAGCTTAGCTGACCCCACAGAATGTGGAATCTTCCGAGACCAGGGATCAAACCCATGTCCTCTGCATTGGCAAGCATATTCTTAGCCACTAGACCGCCACGGAAGGCCCAGAACACTCTTGAATTCCCAGATTACATCCTTCTGCAGAGGGTTCCCCAACTCCCTGAAGAATGGCTTCCCACGCCGAGTGCTCCATTGTTCCAGAGTCCTCCTGATCCTTCAGATAATCCCTAGCCAGAGATGGCGCCCTGGCCACCAGAGCGCGCCTGATGCTCTTGAATGTTCCTGGGCCTCCAGAGTGCTCCTTGACCCTCATCCATGCCCGCTGACCCCGGGTTTGTGTGCCCACAGTCTTTCCTGTATCTGGGCTGGTACATGGTGATGTCCCTCCTCGGGCACTACAACAACTTCTTCTTTGCCGCCCACCTCCTGGACATCGCCATGGGGGTCAAGACGCTGCGCACCATCCTCTCCTCCGTCACCCACAACGGGAAGCAGGTGTGGAGGGACCTGCCCAAGTGGAGTGAGCCCGGCAGGGGCCACCTTAGCTGTCCCTCAGGAGGGACGGCGGGTGAAGGCTGGGCAGCTCGGATGAGGGGGGCGCAGGGTTGGGTGAGGAGGGGCAAGGTTGGGCTGGCTGAGCCAGGGTGGATGTGGGTCATGAGACCCCGGCAGGAGGGCCATCTGGGCTGAAGTGGGGCAACGATGGAGAAGGTGGGCATGGGGGAGCGGCAAGCCAAGCGTGGAGCTGAGCCGTCCCCTGCCCGCCCCCAGCTGGTGATGACGGTGGGCCTCCTGGCGGTGGTGGTCTACCTGTACACCGTGGTGGCCTTCAACTTCTTCCGCAAGTTCTACAACAAGAGCGAAGATGAGGATGAACCTGACATGAAGTGTGACGACATGATGACAGTGAGCCCCCCCCCACCCTACGCTCTTGGACATGCTACCAGCCAGCCCTGACCCTTAGTTTTCCCATCTGTAAAGGGGGTTAGTAGCAGGACCTACTGGGGACTTCCTGGGCTGTCCAGTGGTTGACTCCCCCTTCCAAGGTAGGGGGCGTGGGTTCAATTCCTGGTCAGGGAGCTAAGATCCCATGTGCCAGACAGTGCAGCCAAATTAAAAAAAAAAAAAGTAATAGAACCTGCCTTGCAGACTTATTTCCAGGGTTAAGTGATCTGACCCTTGTGAGGTACTTGGAACACTGCCTCAATGAATGGTAGCCACTGTTGTAATATTTGAGCTTTTCAAGGTATGATCATTGGAAAGGTGCTCAAGCACAGTGCCTGACTTACAAGCCATGTGATTTGGGGTTGACAGCTCAACCTCCCCAAGCTCTGGTGTCCTCACCTGTGAAATGGTTATATAATAATAGAGCCTATATCCCAGGGTTGCTTTTAGGACTCAGTGATGTCCCTGGTAGCTCAGCGGTAAAGAACCCACCTGCCAATGCAGGAGAGACGGGTTTGATCCCTGGGCTGGGAAGATCCCCAGGAGAAGGAAATGGCAACCCACTCCAGTATTGTTGCCTGGGAAATCCCATGGGCAGAGAAGCCTGGTGGTTACAGTCCTTGGGGTTGCAAAGAGTTGGACAGGACTGAGCACACACGATGCTCCCTGACCGTCAAAGGCTTAAAAGTTTAGAACAGTGCTTGACAGCTATTAAGGATTCCATAGGCGTGAGCTACCATCATCATTATCTATCAGGAAAAGTTTTATGCCATGCATGTTTCTATTTTCTCTTCTATTCTAATAAATGGTGGTCATCACCCAAATTGAGTTTAACTTACTATAGGCATGGGTCACAGTTGAAAGAATCACTCCAGTGCTTTATCTCAGAATGGCCTGTAATCTGGCACTATGCTCACAGGACCCATCTGGTTCCTCAATCTGATATTTGAGGCCCCACCAGACTTGGTCTTGTTACTCAGCCTTGTTCCCACCAGTCACTGGTCTTAGCTCTTACCCAAGGCAACTGGGTTCTCTCACTTCCTAGAGACACAGAAAAAAAAAAAAAAAAAACAGTGTAAGGTCTTTCCCAAGTCTCAGGCAGACCATGTCCTTCCCTCTGCTCAGAACCTTCTTGTGGTTCCCCAGTGCCTTCACCATGGTGTACAAAGCCAGGGGAAAACTAGCCTGGCCTGAGTCTAACCACAGTCCTTGCCTTTTGCTCTCCGGCTGCCTGGTCCTCCCTCAGTTCCCCTAAAATCATGTGTTTCCTCCCAACCCAAGCCCATTGCATCTGACCTTTTCTCCACCAACCCTCTCCCTGGCCCTACGTACATACGCCTATTCACTTGATGCCTCATCTTCAACTTAAATGCTGCCTCTTACAGGAAGCCCTCCGTGACCATTAGCTGGCCCTCATTTCTCTCCTCACTCTTGCTCACAGGAACTCTATTTCCAGCCTCACTGAACCTCTTTTCAGTTCCTCACAGGAGCAAGATGTATTCTTTCCTCCCCAGGGGTGACGAAACACATGTGGTTTTCGCTGCCTGGAACTCTCTCTCCCACCTAAAATTTTCTGCACGTTTCCAGTTCACATATGTCCTCTCTTCTAGGAAGCCTTACCCTATCACCCGGGCGAGGTCAGGCTTTCAAAGCTCCAGCGTTTCCTGTGCTTCCCCCATCTTGCCCACGACTGCGCTGTGCTTTCCTGGCCCTGGGCCCTCCCTATCACCACCCTGATCATTTCTGGGCTGTCACTGTCTGATGCCAAGCTCGTGAGCCCTGCAGGCAGCGTTCAGGGCTGTCTCAGTCATTGCCGCGTGTGCCCTGCCCCAGCCCATCCGGGGCCCTGTAGGTTCTCAGTGAATGTCGAAGCCTGAAGGCGCGACTCACGTACTTCTCACCCTGCCCCTGCAGTGTTACCTCTTCCACATGTACGTGGGTGTCCGAGCTGGTGGGGGCATTGGGGACGAGATAGAGGACCCCGCAGGCGATGAATACGAGCTGTACCGAGTGGTCTTCGACATCACCTTCTTTTTCTTCGTCATCGTCATCCTCTTGGCCATCATCCAGGGTCAGTGCTCATCAGGGTCTTGGGAGTGGGGGCTGTGTCCACAGGCAGGCTAGCTCCTTAGTGTACAAATCCAGGATCTGGTCAGCCTGGATTCATATCCTGGCTCTACCTCCCCCTACTGTGAGACTTTGGGCAAGTGACCTCTCTGAGCTTCAGTTTCTTTATCTATAAGATGAGAATATTATTATACTAGCCACATAGAGTTGCTGTGAGAATCAAGTTAATTCATAGGTGGTAAGTATCTGGCTCATGGTAAGTGCTCAGTAAACACTACGTGTTATTATTTTTAGTAAGTGGGGTGAGATTAGGGAGATGGGGTGCAAGACTTAAAGGCAGATAGCTAGAAGTGAGAAGTTAAACACTGGCGTGCGCCCTGCAACTCCGCCCCCCGCCGCCCCCAGGTCTGATCATTGACGCTTTTGGCGAGCTCCGAGACCAACAAGAGCAAGTGAAGGAAGATATGGAGGTAGGTCATGTCTGGGGGGCGACCCTGAGGGATTACAGGACTCTGGGGGGTTGAACGGCCCTTGATTCTGATGTCTCCTGCCACGCACAGACCAAGTGCTTCATCTGCGGTATCGGCAGTGATTACTTTGATACGACACCGCATGGGTTCGAGACTCACACACTGGAGGAACACAACCTGGCCAATTACATGTGAGTGTGGGCCCATTGGCCAATCAGGAGGGTGGGGCGTGGCCACCAACAGCTGGGTGCGGTGTCCATGTGGGTGGATTCCCAGCCAGCTAATCAGGAGGAAGTAAGGGAAATCGTGACCTGTCTACTTCTGCCTCCTATCCCCAGGTTTTTCCTGATGTATCTGATAAACAAGGACGAGACAGAACACACGGGCCAGGTAAGGGTTATTGGAAAGACAATGCGCAGGGACATGGTGAATTTTAATATAAGGTCAGTCAGCAGGTGGCAGTGAAAAGCTCATGTCAATATGAAGCATTTGAAGATGTGACCAACTAACTCTTCCCCATCCCCCACCCCTAGGAGTCTTACGTCTGGAAGATGTACCAAGAGAGATGTTGGGATTTCTTCCCGGCTGGCGATTGTTTCCGCAAGCAGTATGAGGACCAGCTTAGCTGAGACACCCCTAGCTGGCCCTTCACCCCCCACCTCAAGTGCCTTATTCTCACAGCAAACCCCATAGCCATCAAACCCCTCCCCCCAAGGCAGCTGGGGGAGGGTGACCATGTACTGATGAATAAAGTCTGTGCTACACCCCTGACATCATTGTGTTGGATTGTTGATTTTTTGGGGGGCGGGGGGCATCCAGGAATTCTGCTCTCCTCTCCTCCCCCCGACCCCAAAACCAAGATGAAAGCAGAGACTGAAGTCATGTTTATTGGGAGACAGGGACATGCCAGGATCAGGAGTGTGTGTCCGTTGGGGAGGGAGATGTAGAGACTGGTTCCTAACACCCCCTCGGGGACTCATTCCTGGATGTAGAGGTTGCTGGGGGCAGTGGGATCATCTGCTGGGCGCGTCTCCACCACCACAGGCCTGGGAAGGAAAAGAGAAGTCAGTTTATTCACTCATTTGTTCATGCACTCATTTGCAGAGAAGTCGATAAGAGTTTGTGCCAGCATAGTGCTGGGCTAGAGCAGTGGATGAGCAGACACGGCCCCCGCCCTCAGGAGACCAACATGAATCAGTGAATTAGATGAGTACAAAGAAGCATGAGGCACATAGCAGGGAAACCCAGCTCAAGGGGTCAGCCAAGGTGTCCCTAAAGAATGGATGGTGGAGCCTGAAAGAAGTTCAGGAGGGAACTTGGTGAAAGGGCAGGCAAGAACGTTCTGGGCAGAGAGAACAGCCTGGGCAAAGGACTTACATGGGAGAGGGCTTGACTGCACAAGTCATGGTTTGTGGGCTGTGACCAGGATTGGGTATTTATCTTGAGGCCACAGGAAGCTTTTAACCAGGTGGAGAGTGACACAATCAGATCTGGATTTTAAAGGACCCCTCTGACATATTGAAAGGTCAGAGAGATCCTTGAAGAAGCTCTCACTGGCTAAATCTGTGAGTATTTGTGCCTCAGAACAGATAATGATAGTAATAGATTATAACCCATAGAATAAAATGAAAATCAGCTTTCCTGGTGGTCCAGCAGCTAAGAATCTGCTTTGCAATACAAGAGATACCAGTTTGATCCCTGGCCCAGGAAAATCCCACTTCCCACAG
The DNA here is from genome assembly GCA_006410635.1 of Cephalophus harveyi. Lineage (NCBI taxonomy): Eukaryota > Metazoa > Chordata > Mammalia > Artiodactyla > Bovidae > Cephalophus > Cephalophus harveyi. The sequence continues at coordinate 180,029 of SJYT01036359.1, read as the reverse complement.
AGCAGCTAAGCCCATGAGCCACAGCCACTGAGCCTGCGTGCCTAGAGCCTGTGGTCACAACAAGAGAAGCCACGACAACGAGAAGCCTACACATTGCAATGGAGAAGAGTGGCCTCTCGGCAACTAGAGAAAAGTCTGTGTGTAGCAACGAAGATCCACCACAGCCAAAAACAAACAAGTAAGTAAATCTTTAAAAAAAAAATAAAGTGGAGGATCATTTTTTAAAAAAGAATTAACTAAAAATCCTTGAGACTATGCTGAAATACACCCAAACACACAGTCATATATACACACATACATGCAAATATACATACATACATACACGGTGGAGAAGGGACAGCTCTTTCCCACACTTATAAATGTAGAAGGAATGATAGAAATAGGAAACTCACCATTTTATAGACTCAGGCAAAAATCATCAAGTCTTGGTAAAATTAGGTGAAACAATAATTTTACATTGTCTCAAGAAATTTCCCCAAAGAATACTTATTTATACAGAGAATAAAAGAGTAGCATTATAGTCAAGAAAGCTGGCTCATTCCATTTTAACCAAGTGACCGACCAAAGATAACCTCACCAGTAGCAGGACAAACTGACACACACTTCCTGATCCAAGGGAGTGAGAAGGACACCCCATCACTTCTGTGGTATTCCTGCCCCAAACGTGTAACCTGGAAACCTCAAACCCAACTCAGGGACATTCTGAAACACAAATTTCCTGTACTCTTCAAAAGTGTCAAGGTCATGAAAAGCACAGGAAGTCTGAAGGACGTTCCAGGCACAAGACTAAAGAAACATGACCCCAAAATGCAGCCTATGATCCTGGATGATATCATGGACCAAAAAAAAAGTATTATTTTTTGGTTACAAAGAGCATCATTGGAACAACTGGTGAGACTTGAGTGGGTGTGTGAAATTAGAAGATAGTGCTATCTCGGTGCTCTTCTCTTGATTTCGACAGCTGTATTGTGGTTTGTAAGAGTATGTCCTTGCCTTGATTTAGGAAACATACACTGAAGTATTTTGGGGTAAACTGGCATCATGCTTGCAATTCATGTGCCAATAGAAAAAAATTACACATATATGCAAGGCAAGAATAAAGCAAATGTGGTTAAAAATAATATACAGGGAATCTGGGTGAAGGGGATACAGAATTCTTAAATTTATTTTTGCAACTTCTCTGAGTCTAAATTTATATCAACATATCAATAAAAAGTTAAAAAAGAATGAAAATTCCACCTTTGGGCTTCCCTGGTGGCTCAGTGGTGAAGAATCTGCCTGCCAATGCGAGAGACACGGATCCAATCCCTGATCTGGGAAGATCCCATGTGCCACGGGGCAGTTAAGCCCGTGCACCACAACTGCTGAGCCTGCGCTCTAGAGCCGGGAGCCGCAACACAGCCAAAGCACAGCCAAAAATAAATAAATTAATTTTTTTTTAACAAAAGAAAATTCCACCTTGGCTGCTCTATGGGGAATAGACTATAGGGGACAGAGATAGAAGCAGGGAGACCAAGTAAGAGGATGTCCAGGCCAAAGATACAGATGGCTGGGGACACCTCAAGATACCCTCTTCACATCCAAAGCACCCCCCCTCCCTGGTCCTCTGTCCTCTTCCCCAAGTTCATACCTGGGGGAGCCAAGCAGACGGAAGGTGAGGGTGGGGTCTCTGAGCTCCTGCAGCAGCTGGGGGAAAAGGTGCTGTATCAGTGTCTAGAAGACGCCTCCCCTCTCCCTTAAAGAGAGTAAGGGGCAAGGTCTCTGAACTCCTCAGGTCCAGAAATAATCATTGCTGCTACCACCACTCATCAACTGTGTGACTTCAGGCAAGTTACTTAACCTCTCTACCTTTGAAATCATAATACCTACCTGCCAGGTGATCCCGAAGATTAAGGAGAATACAAAAGTGTAAGGACAGAGCCCGACACATGGTGTTCTGTGAATTAAGCATCATTTTCACTCCATTTTCCGGATGAGAAAAGTGAGGCACAGAAAGATTAAGCCATTTGCCTAAAATTATTCAGCTGGATTCCAACCCAGGCAGTCTGGTCCATGCTCTTAACCCACTTGTCTCTATTTGTGACCCCATTTTACAGTTGGGAGTCTGAGGGAGGCTCAGAAAGAAGCAAAGTCACACAGTGACCTGGCTGAGCTCTGGTCCCAGGAGACACTGGAGCAGAGAAGGGGACCTGTCTGAACTGAGCCTAGAGGAAGTGTCACCTCCAGGGACTTTACACCCTGAGTGAGTTTGTTCTCCCAATCGATCTAATGAGTGAGATGATTGACGTGGGAGGGGCTTGCGGGTGCTAGGAGGGAGGAGCTTACCTGATCCGAGCCTAGAGCCCACACCTGCACTCCATGCTTCCAGAAGGCCTGGAGCCGACCCCCGACCATAGCTGGGAGGAAAGCAGTGCCTGTTACCCTTGGGTTCCACTTAAGCCTCCAACCTGGACCCCAGACCCCGGAATTATCATTTCGGCACATACCCACGGCCTCCACTGCTTCAGTCATGGGGATCTCGGGAGTTCGAAGCCCCCGGGCCGGGGCCCCCTCTGGGGTCACCAGCTTCAGGGACCCTAGAAGGAGGTAGAGAAGGGCCTGTAAGAGCAGTAAGCGGGCTTGAGAAGGTTATCGAGGGACCGGACAATACGTTCAGTGCAAGAAGCAAAGCAGGACGAGTAAGGGCTGGAGGGGCTCAGAATCTCTGAGAGGTGCGGGGGGGTCGGTATCTAGGAACAGTGGAGGCAAGGGAAGGAGGAAGGTTCTTACCGTCCATCAACACCATCACCTTGTCTTCCTCGACCTGAGTCACCTGTACTGGTCCCTTGTGCTCTGCTTGAGAGATCCGGGTTCAGGGACCAATTTCACCGCATTACGCCTTCCTCCGCTAGGCCCCCCTCTCCATTCCCAAGCAATCGGGCTAACCCCGGCCCATCACAAAATTCCCCACTCCCCATCATCAATCTCACTAATTATATATACCCAATGTTCTCCCGCCCCGCTCTCTGCTCATCCCCTTTCCCAATTACGCCTCAGGCTAAGCACCGCTCAGTCACTCAGACCCAACCCAACCCAACTGATAAGCCTCACCCGTCCCAGAGCCTGCCCGACTCACCCGTGCTCATCTCGCCCAGCCAGCAGGAGAGCGCGCCGAAGCGCACGGTGTGGAAGAGCACCGACTTCGCCGGCCTTCCGGGGCTCACGCCGATGCACACTGAGGGCAGCTCGGAGCCTGGCCCGGTCAGCAGNGTGGTATTCCTGCCCCAAACGTGTAACCTGGAAACCTCAAACCCAACTCAGGGACATTCTGAAACACAAATTTCCTGTACTCTTCAAAAGTGTCAAGGTCATGAAAAGCACAGGAAGTCTGAAGGACGTTCCAGGCACAAGACTAAAGAAACATGACCCCAAAATGCAGCCTATGATCCTGGATGATATCATGGACCAAAAAAAAAGTATTATTTTTTGGTTACAAAGAGCATCATTGGAACAACTGGTGAGACTTGAGTGGGTGTGTGAAATTAGAAGATAGTGCTATCTCGGTGCTCTTCTCTTGATTTCGACAGCTGTATTGTGGTTTGTAAGAGTATGTCCTTGCCTTGATTTAGGAAACATACACTGAAGTATTTTGGGGTAAACTGGCATCATGCTTGCAATTCATGTGCCAATAGAAAAAAATTACACATATATGCAAGGCAAGAATAAAGCAAATGTGGTTAAAAATAATATACAGGGAATCTGGGTGAAGGGGATACAGAATTCTTAAATTTATTTTTGCAACTTCTCTGAGTCTAAATTTATATCAACATATCAATAAAAAGTTAAAAAAGAATGAAAATTCCACCTTTGGGCTTCCCTGGTGGCTCAGTGGTGAAGAATCTGCCTGCCAATGCGAGAGACACGGATCCAATCCCTGATCTGGGAAGATCCCATGTGCCACGGGGCAGTTAAGCCCGTGCACCACAACTGCTGAGCCTGCGCTCTAGAGCCGGGAGCCGCAACACAGCCAAAGCACAGCCAAAAATAAATAAATTAATTTTTTTTTAACAAAAGAAAATTCCACCTTGGCTGCTCTATGGGGAATAGACTATAGGGGACAGAGATAGAAGCAGGGAGACCAAGTAAGAGGATGTCCAGGCCAAAGATACAGATGGCTGGGGACACCTCAAGATACCCTCTTCACATCCAAAGCACCCCCCCTCCCTGGTCCTCTGTCCTCTTCCCCAAGTTCATACCTGGGGGAGCCAAGCAGACGGAAGGTGAGGGTGGGGTCTCTGAGCTCCTGCAGCAGCTGGGGGAAAAGGTGCTGTATCAGTGTCTAGAAGACGCCTCCCCTCTCCCTTAAAGAGAGTAAGGGGCAAGGTCTCTGAACTCCTCAGGTCCAGAAATAATCATTGCTGCTACCACCACTCATCAACTGTGTGACTTCAGGCAAGTTACTTAACCTCTCTACCTTTGAAATCATAATACCTACCTGCCAGGTGATCCCGAAGATTAAGGAGAATACAAAAGTGTAAGGACAGAGCCCGACACATGGTGTTCTGTGAATTAAGCATCATTTTCACTCCATTTTCCGGATGAGAAAAGTGAGGCACAGAAAGATTAAGCCATTTGCCTAAAATTATTCAGCTGGATTCCAACCCAGGCAGTCTGGTCCATGCTCTTAACCCACTTGTCTCTATTTGTGACCCCATTTTACAGTTGGGAGTCTGAGGGAGGCTCAGAAAGAAGCAAAGTCACACAGTGACCTGGCTGAGCTCTGGTCCCAGGAGACACTGGAGCAGAGAAGGGGACCTGTCTGAACTGAGCCTAGAGGAAGTGTCACCTCCAGGGACTTTACACCCTGAGTGAGTTTGTTCTCCCAATCGATCTAATGAGTGAGATGATTGACGTGGGAGGGGCTTGCGGGTGCTAGGAGGGAGGAGCTTACCTGATCCGAGCCTAGAGCCCACACCTGCACTCCATGCTTCCAGAAGGCCTGGAGCCGACCCCCGACCATAGCTGGGAGGAAAGCAGTGCCTGTTACCCTTGGGTTCCACTTAAGCCTCCAACCTGGACCCCAGACCCCGGAATTATCATTTCGGCACATACCCACGGCCTCCACTGCTTCAGTCATGGGGATCTCGGGAGTTCGAAGCCCCCGGGCCGGGGCCCCCTCTGGGGTCACCAGCTTCAGGGACCCTAGAAGGAGGTAGAGAAGGGCCTGTAAGAGCAGTAAGCGGGCTTGAGAAGGTTATCGAGGGACCGGACAATACGTTCAGTGCAAGAAGCAAAGCAGGACGAGTAAGGGCTGGAGGGGCTCAGAATCTCTGAGAGGTGCGGGGGGGTCGGTATCTAGGAACAGTGGAGGCAAGGGAAGGAGGAAGGTTCTTACCGTCCATCAACACCATCACCTTGTCTTCCTCGACCTGAGTCACCTGTACTGGTCCCTTGTGCTCTGCTTGAGAGATCCGGGTTCAGGGACCAATTTCACCGCATTACGCCTTCCTCCGCTAGGCCCCCCTCTCCATTCCCAAGCAATCGGGCTAACCCCGGCCCATCACAAAATTCCCCACTCCCCATCATCAATCTCACTAATTATATATACCCAATGTTCTCCCGCCCCGCTCTCTGCTCATCCCCTTTCCCAATTACGCCTCAGGCTAAGCACCGCTCAGTCACTCAGACCCAACCCAACCCAACTGATAAGCCTCACCCGTCCCAGAGCCTGCCCGACTCACCCGTGCTCATCTCGCCCAGCCAGCAGGAGAGCGCGCCGAAGCGCACGGTGTGGAAGAGCACCGACTTCGCCGGCCTTCCGGGGCTCACGCCGATGCACACTGAGGGCAGCTCGGAGCCTGGCCCGGTCAGCAGTGCAAACACCGGCAGAGGCGTAGGGAGCGGGAACAGCACCTGCTGCGGGCCGCGCAGGGAGGGGCGGGTTCAGAGGACGGGGCGGGGCCTGGGCGGGGCCTGAGGGGCGGGGCCTTGGAGGACAGTGGGCTTGGAGCTTCCGAAGTATTTCCCCTCCCCGCCAAGTGTTTCCTGAGCCCTCGGTTTTGGGAAGCACCATCTAGAAACTTCAGGGAGGTGAGGCCTCAGAAGGCTTAGAAAGTGACGGGTGGCGTGAGGGCCGGAGCTTAAGAATCAGAAAGACTTCAGGGGAGGAGCCTCCAGGTGGGCGGAGCCTTGGGGAGTTAGAGGGAGGCCACGGGTGGAAGCGGCGCTCGCTGCAGAAGCGTAGAGTGGACGGCCCCAGCCACCCAAACTGACAAAGCCCCTAGCGTCTCCAGGCTCCCTACCCGGACCAGCAGGAACTTGTTCATGGGCTGGTACCACTGAAGCAGGACCACGGATGTCTCCAAAGCCCCACACAGGAACGGGCCTCCGGAGCTGGTGCCCTCCGCTGTGGAGGCGGGTAAGGAGCGGTCAATGTCTCTCCCGCGACCCCTCGCCCCCAAAGGCCACACACCTCTCCCCAGGCTCTACTCACCCTGCCTTAACTCTGCAACCCTCTCCTGTGGAGAGGGAGTCCAAGTCCCACCCTTGGTCCTGCCCCCTGTCTGCCCACCCCTAGGGTTCTCACCCACACAGCACGCCCGGCAGCCTTTGGTGTCCGGGATCTTAGTGGAGACAATGTTCTTCCTGTGGCAGAAGGTAGGCATGAATGGGGGCGAGGGACGGCAGGAATGGGGCATCAGAGGGGTCAGTGATACCACTAGGGGCTGGTACCTTGCTAGTAGCCGGTGGGGGCTAATGTGAGCGATGGGGCTTCCTGCTCTGCCCTCTTTCCGTTCCAGCAGGCCCAGGATGCTATGAGAATACAGGTAGGGGGTCTTTCCTGCAGTGTGTGTGTACATAGGGAAAGCAGGCAGTTATAGGCTACTGCACACTCCCCCGCTTCCCTCAGCCCATCACTCGGCCTCGTCCCTTTTAAATGCCCAAGTCTTCAAGTCTCAAGCACCTTGATTTATTCATTTTTTCATGCAACATGTTTAAGAAAATTTTTTTTGCCTGTGCCCCACGACATGTGGGATCTTAGTTCCCTGACCAGGGATTGAACCCATGCCCACTACTGTGTAAGTGTGGAGTCTTAAACACTGGGCCACCAGGAAGTCCCAGTGCAACATATTTTAAATGTCCACTATAGGCCAGGCACTGTGCTTGGCTCTGGTGAACAATGGTAAGTAAAATAAATATGTTCCCTACCCTCATAGCACTTGTGGCCACATGAGGAATGACAGACGCTTAACAATCAGATGAAGTTACACATATTCCCAAGTTTAAGAAGGAAGATCTAGAAATTCTGCAAAAGTTTGTCATCACAGATGTGATATGAATGAGCTCACTCATTCTATTTGGCTTGGGGTCTCCTCATAAATTAGAAATTCTTTTACACAAAGTGTTTATAGAACAATGACACAAAATTTTAATCCACAACCTGCTCACTCCATTTTAGTAAAGCACGGAACAAATATTGTCATCTTGTCAACATCAAAGAAAGGTAAAGACTGACTTCTTGTGGAAATTACCTCAACACTGACTTGAGAGGTGGGCACTATTGTGAGCCCCATTTTAAAGATGGGGAAACAGAGGCTTAGGAAGAAGTGTCTTGCCCCAAGTCCCACAGTGAAAAGGTGGCTGCAATTTGAACTGTAGGCTCTGCGAAGGGGGAGCCTGATTGTTTTCTCTGTGCCCATCTATTTCCCAACCTCCTTACCTTTGACCCCTTAAGTTCTGACCCCCAACCCTCTCACCCAAGCCACAGCCAGACCTGAGAGAGACATGAGGACATTGTTGATGGAGTACACCCAGGTAGTCCGGCCAGAAAAAAGCTGCAGGGCAAGGGGGAGATGGCTCCTGTAAGACCCCAGCAACCCCAACTCCAGCCCCCACCCTTGGCCCCCCTTGACCCACCCCAGGGACTGCCCCTTACCATCTCCAGCGTAGCCTCCTGGTCATTTCGATTCAGGATAAAAATACCTTCCTCGGCCCCCAGGAGCAGGTGCTGGTCTAGGGGGGCAGGCATGAGGATGCTAGGACCTACTTCATCACATGGGGCCTCCCAGACCCCCATACGACCCCAAACACTGATGCTCTGTCCCTTCAGTTCTCCACTCTCCCCTCACACTGACATCTCCAGCCTTTGTTTTCACAAATCTGAACTCAAACCCTGACCAGTTCCCTTGAGCTGGTCTCATTCTCACCAGCCTCTGACTTCCCCTGTTCTGGTAGTTCTCCCATCTCTGACCTGCAAACCCTGACCATCTGTCCCCTCAATTCGGACCCCAACATCAGACATGTCTCCCCCAGTAGCCCTCTCAATTCTATCTGTCTTTCTCCCCAGTTCTGGTCCCTGAATGCTAATCCTATCTCAACACTGATGCTCAAATTCAAATACCCTTACATATGGCTCTTTCTGTCCAGTGTGACCCCACAAGCTCTAATACTGTTTCCTTAACATTTACCCGCCACTGACTTTGTCTCCACATCTTTGATCCCTAAACTCTGTCCCTTTCTGCTACATTCTAATCCCTAAAACTCCTGACCCCAAATTGCTGATCCAAGTCTCTCTACCATTAACCTCCAACTGAGGCTGTGTGTTTGTGTGTGTGTGTGCGAGCACACGCTCAGTCATGTCTGACTCTTTGAGACCTCATGGACTGTAGCTCACCAGGCTCCTCTGACCATGAGATTTTCCAGGCAAGCATACTGCAGTGGGTTGCTGTTGCCTTCTCGGGGGCAACTGAGGTTAATGGGGTCCAGCTGTCCCAGATCTTATACACCGAACTCTGAGCTTTCTGGTTTATCTGACACTCCTTTTTAAAATTCCTATTTTATTTATCTATTCTTTTGTGGCCACACTGGGTAGCATGTGGGATCTTAGTTCCCCAGCCAGGGACCAAACCTGTGCTCCCCTGCAGTGGAAGCACAGAGTCTTAACCACTAGACCCTCAGGGAAATTCCATTTCTGACACTCTTGACCTCCAAACTAATTTCCCTAATCTTCACTCTCAAACTCAGCTTCAGTCTACCCAGCTTTGATCCCTAAACCCCAGCTGTAACTCCTGGCTCTGCCCCTGCCTCCACTCTGCCACTCCCTACTGTATTAAAACCCTTCCCCTCTCCCTGACTTTCTGCCTTCCACTAAGGGTCTTCCCCAACTCCACCACATTCTCCGTGGCCCTCCTGAGTACTCACCCTTGGTGGAGGGGTGCGTCCAGGCCGCCGTGCTGTGGATCCGGAGGGGGCAGCCATTGAACAACTTGACGAGAAGGGCACATCCCTGGGTGGGCCACGGGGGGCGGGGCAGCAGCAAAAGGGAGGAGGGGACAGGAAGGCACAGTGGTTAAGACTCAGAAGCAAGAGTGGCAAGGTTCAAATCCCGCCTCTGCCTGCTCAAAGGTTTATGACCTTGAAAGTGAAAGTGAAGTCGCTCAGTCGTGTCTGACTCTTTGCGACCCCGTGGACTGTAGCCCACCAAGTTCCTCCGTCCATGGGATTCTCCAGGCAAGAGTACTGGAGTAGGTTGCCATTTCCTTCTCCAGGGGAAACTTCCCGACCCAGGGATTGAACCCAGGTCTCCCGCAATGCAGGCAGATGCTTTAACCTCGGAAACTGTTTAACCCCTCTGTGCCTCAGTTTCCCTATTTTGAAATGGCAGATAATATGTGTATCTGCAGGATCTGCAGGCTGGCATCCCTGACTCACTGGGTATGAGTTTGAGCAAACTCCAGCAGAGAGCGAAGGACAAGGCAGCCTGGCATGCTGTAGCCCACAGGGTCCCAAAGAGTCAGACACGACTTAGTGAGTGAACAACAACTGCAGTGTCTATCTCTCTGTGTGCAGGTATACAGCACGTAAAGACAGGAGATCAGGGCCTTGCACAGAGGCTCTGCTCAGCCAATGTCACCTGTCACTATCATTAGTCTTCCCTGCCCCATCCCCCGCTCCCACCAGGCATCCCCAGCTGCATCCAGAGATATCACTCCTCAGCATCACTGGCCTCACCTTTCTCTTCATCTTTTCCTTCTTGGGGGGCAACAGTGGGGGCTGGTCAGGCTCTCGGGGGGCTGGGTTCCAGAGTGAGGGTTCTGCGATGGGGAGGAGAAAATCAGCCCCCAAAGCCCCCCGATCCCTGCCCAACCCCCACCTTCACCCACCTCCCACCCCAGCCTGCCCTGTTACCTGAGTGGGCAGTGAGGTGGGGGCTTCGGGTGGCTGGGGGAGGCCCGAGATGGGGGGTGCGTGGGGGAGGCCCACTGGCACACCGGACCAGCACCCCCGGGCTCAGCTGCCCGTCATCCCCAGTCCCCCCAGGACCTTCATCTGACGGAGAACGGAACTTGGGCTTTGGAGAGAGAGGAGGAGGGTGGGGAATACATTAGATCAACTCAGAGAGAGGGCACCTTGCCAACCAGCTCTGCCAGAACCGACATTAGGTCATGGCTCTGTAATATCCAACCACCCCTTCAACCTTCCCCTCTGACCCATGCCCCCAAATCAACATACTCCAGCAACTAAAGGGGAAGGGTTGGGTGCAGCGGGGTTTCCAAAGACCAGCTACTGACCAGCATCCATTGGGCTAAATATTCTGAGTCCCACCCCTAGGGTCAGGGATGCCATTTCCAGATCCCAGTCATCCCACTCTCTCAGATCTCAAAGGACCTGGTGTCCCAGACTCCAGCCCAAGAGAGCTTAGTATCCCAGTGTCTATGGGCCCTGGCCTCCTGGCCCCCTGCCCCCCATCTCTGTCCCAGGGCTTTACCTTAGGGGGCAGTGGAGGAGGTGTGTCTTCTGCAGGGGCGGGGCTGGAACACAAAGATGGGGTCAGCAGGCGGGGGGTGTGGGCAACAAGGCCTGGGGAGGGTTGGGGCTGGAGGTCTGAGCTCAGGAGGGTCAGAGGGTGACTCGATCTGGGGCTAGAGCTGAGGGCTAAAGAACTGATGACCCTGATGATAATGATACCAGTAACTCTTAGATATCAAGCTGCCAGTGCATCAAGTCTCTGCAACTTTACACCCGCCTAGAACACAGACTATACAGTGCTCCCGGGGGTCAGGTTCTCACCTGGTGCGCGTGAGTCTATTACAGACAAGAGGTGTGCAATGGACAGGTGGGCCCTGAGGCTGACACAGGCCTAGGGCTGGGGGAGATGGGGGCCTGGGCCAACTGCTGGGGTTGAGGTTGGGTCTGGGTCTGAGGGCCTGACATGGGGGAAGGTTCAGTCTGAGGGTGGGTGAGAAGATGAAGAAAGATGAGGGGGCCCGGGGGTTAAAGGTTAGGGCAGCAGTTGAGGCCTGGGGGTGAGAGGAACATCTGGCAGGAGCTGGGGACTGGAAGGTAGCAGGGAACCCAGGGTTGAGTTGGCTGGGATTGGAGAGGAAGGAAAGGGAAGTCAGGGGTTGGAGGTGAAGGAAGGTGGGAATATTGAGGTCCGGTCAGGGGTCAGGGGTCAAGGATCAGCACTGAGGAGTAGAAGGGAAGCAGGGCTGAGGCTGGGATCAGCGGGAAGGAAGATGGGTTGTAGGAAGGCGAGGGCTGGGCGGGGGCCTGTGGAGCTCTTACATGTCCACGTCGTCATAGTCATCATCGGACTCTGATAGGTTCCTCCTGAAAAGGAACAGGCATGAGCCTTGGGTGGTCCCCACGCACATCCCTGCCCCACTCCCACCCTGAGGGTCCCTGACCTAGGACTGCCGCTCTTGAAGTCTCCAGGGGGCTGTAGGAGAGCCTGCGGGATAGTAAAGGGTCAGCAGTGGCCCAGGGGGAGAGGAGGGCGGCTGGGCAGTCAGGGAGGATCTCACCGTGTCCACTGGGGGCCTGGACTCCATGCCTCTGAGCTTCCTGAACTCCATGTGCCGCCCTGGGGGATGGGGGTGGGGCGGTCACACAGTGAGCTGGGGACGAGGATTTGGGAACAGAAAGAATAGAAGTGGGGGTGGGCTCTGGGGTTAGGATCTTAGCACTGGAGCTGTCCCTATAGGGAAGGGCTCTTGGTTTACAGGGGTCTCATCTGGGGGCTTCCCAGGTAGTACCAGTGATAAAGAATCCACCTGCCGTTGCAGGGGATGTGGGTTAGATCCCTGAGTCAGGAAGATCCCCTGGAGGAGGAAATGGCAACCCGCTCCAGTATTCTTGCCTGGAGAATCCCATGGATTCTGGCGGGCTAGTCCACGGGGTCACAGAGAGTCGGACACAGCTGAGCATTTAGGGGTCAGGAATGGAGATCAGGAAGGTGGGGGTTCAAAATGGTTATAGAGTGGTTGCTTTTAGGTTCCATTTGGGGATCAGGGAGCAAAGATTCCTGAGGTCTCTGGGAGTCTTGGTGGTTATGGGAAGCCTCATGAGGTGTGTTTGCAGGACAGAGAGGTGGGGGTCTCCAGAGGCATTTTGTAGATCAGGTGGTGGTGAGGTTCTCTGGAGTCTCCTGCATCGTCGGATGGTGATGGGGGTCTCTGAGAGTCTATTTGGAAGTGATGAGGGTCTCTAGGGCAATCTGATAAGGGGGCATCTCCTGGATTATAGAGTCAGGCGTCTAGAAACGTAAAGATTCTCTACTCACGACAGCAATCCGCGTCTGGGATCCCCAGAGAGCTGGCCCGATGGGTGGATCGGATCCGCCGAGGGATGGCTGGGGGGAGCTGGGCAGAGCGGTGGCTGCATCAGACCCGAGGTCCTCCAGCAGCAGCCCCCCCACCCTGTGGGTCCAGCCCGGAGTCCTGGGCCCTCCCATAACCCGTGTGCCTCAAAGCCCTGTGCCAAGCCATCACCCCATCCTCCTTGGCTCTTTTCTGAGAGGCAGCAAGGGGGCACTCCAGGCAGGGAAACAGGCTGAGCAAAGGCGAGCTGGTCCCTCACCTCAGGGTCTTCATCTTCAATCTCGCCCACAGGGGCCCCCTTCCCGGGGTTCCTCAGTTTGTCCAGAAGATCTAGGATCAGGCCCCTGTTGAGCCCGGGCTGGGACACCAGTTGATGCTGGGGGAGGGGAGGAGGGTGTCAGCAGATAGGGGGCGGGATTGGAAGGAGGAGATGTGTATAAGAGACAGGCCCGACACATGGTGTTCTGTGAATTAAGCATCATTTTCACTCCATTTTCCGGATGAGAAAAGTGAGGCACAGAAAGATTAAGCCATTTGCCTAAAATTATTCAGCTGGATTCCAACCCAGGCAGTCTGGTCCATGCTCTTAACCCACTTGTCTCTATTTGTGACCCCATTTTACAGTTGGGAGTCTGAGGGAGGCTCAGAAAGAAGCAAAGTCACACAGTGACCTGGCTGAGCTCTGGTCCCAGGAGACACTGGAGCAGAGAAGGGGACCTGTCTGAACTGAGCCTAGAGGAAGTGTCACCTCCAGGGACTTTACACCCTGAGTGAGTTTGTTCTCCCAATCGATCTAATGAGTGAGATGATTGACGTGGGAGGGGCTTGCGGGTGCTAGGAGGGAGGAGCTTACCTGATCCGAGCCTAGAGCCCACACCTGCACTCCATGCTTCCAGAAGGCCTGGAGCCGACCCCCGACCATAGCTGGGAGGAAAGCAGTGCCTGTTACCCTTGGGTTCCACTTAAGCCTCCAACCTGGACCCCAGACCCCGGAATTATCATTTCGGCACATACCCACGGCCTCCACTGCTTCAGTCATGGGGATCTCGGGAGTTCGAAGCCCCCGGGCCGGGGCCCCCTCTGGGGTCACCAGCTTCAGGGACCCTAGAAGGAGGTAGAGAAGGGCCTGTAAGAGCAGTAAGCGGGCTTGAGAAGGTTATCGAGGGACCGGACAATACGTTCAGTGCAAGAAGCAAAGCAGGACGAGTAAGGGCTGGAGGGGCTCAGAATCTCTGAGAGGTGCGGGGGGGTCGGTATCTAGGAACAGTGGAGGCAAGGGAAGGAGGAAGGTTCTTACCGTCCATCAACACCATCACCTTGTCTTCCTCGACCTGAGTCACCTGTACTGGTCCCTTGTGCTCTGCTTGAGAGATCCGGGTTCAGGGACCAATTTCACCGCATTACGCCTTCCTCCGCTAGGCCCCCCTCTCCATTCCCAAGCAATCGGGCTAACCCCGGCCCATCACAAAATTCCCCACTCCCCATCATCAATCTCACTAATTATATATACCCAATGTTCTCCCGCCCCGCTCTCTGCTCATCCCCTTTCCCAATTACGCCTCAGGCTAAGCACCGCTCAGTCACTCAGACCCAACCCAACCCAACTGATAAGCCTCACCCGTCCCAGAGCCTGCCCGACTCACCCGTGCTCATCTCGCCCAGCCAGCAGGAGAGCGCGCCGAAGCGCACGGTGTGGAAGAGCACCGACTTCGCCGGCCTTCCGGGGCTCACGCCGATGCACACTGAGGGCAGCTCGGAGCCTGGCCCGGTCAGCAGTGCAAACACCGGCAGAGGCGTAGGGAGCGGGAACAGCACCTGCTGCGGGCCGCGCAGGGAGGGGCGGGTTCAGAGGACGGGGCGGGGCCTGGGCGGGGCCTGAGGGGCGGGGCCTTGGAGGACAGTGGGCTTGGAGCTTCCGAAGTATTTCCCCTCCCCGCCAAGTGTTTCCTGAGCCCTCGGTTTTGGGAAGCACCATCTAGAAACTTCAGGGAGGTGAGGCCTCAGAAGGCTTAGAAAGTGACGGGTGGCGTGAGGGCCGGAGCTTAAGAATCAGAAAGACTTCAGGGGAGGAGCCTCCAGGTGGGCGGAGCCTTGGGGAGTTAGAGGGAGGCCACGGGTGGAAGCGGCGCTCGCTGCAGAAGCGTAGAGTGGACGGCCCCAGCCACCCAAACTGACAAAGCCCCTAGCGTCTCCAGGCTCCCTACCCGGACCAGCAGGAACTTGTTCATGGGCTGGTACCACTGAAGCAGGACCACGGATGTCTCCAAAGCCCCACACAGGAACGGGCCTCCGGAGCTGGTGCCCTCCGCTGTGGAGGCGGGTAAGGAGCGGTCAATGTCTCTCCCGCGACCCCTCGCCCCCAAAGGCCACACACCTCTCCCCAGGCTCTACTCACCCTGCCTTAACTCTGCAACCCTCTCCTGTGGAGAGGGAGTCCAAGTCCCACCCTTGGTCCTGCCCCCTGTCTGCCCACCCCTAGGGTTCTCACCCACACAGCACGCCCGGCAGCCTTTGGTGTCCGGGATCTTAGTGGAGACAATGTTCTTCCTGTGGCAGAAGGTAGGCATGAATGGGGGCGAGGGACGGCAGGAATGGGGCATCAGAGGGGTCAGTGATACCACTAGGGGCTGGTACCTTGCTAGTAGCCGGTGGGGGCTAATGTGAGCGATGGGGCTTCCTGCTCTGCCCTCTTTCCGTTCCAGCAGGCCCAGGATGCTATGAGAATACAGGTAGGGGGTCTTTCCTGCAGTGTGTGTGTACATAGGGAAAGCAGGCAGTTATAGGCTACTGCACACTCCCCCGCTTCCCTCAGCCCATCACTCGGCCTCGTCCCTTTTAAATGCCCAAGTCTTCAAGTCTCAAGCACCTTGATTTATTCATTTTTTCATGCAACATGTTTAAGAAAATTTTTTTTGCCTGTGCCCCACGACATGTGGGATCTTAGTTCCCTGACCAGGGATTGAACCCATGCCCACTACTGTGTAAGTGTGGAGTCTTAAACACTGGGCCACCAGGAAGTCCCAGTGCAACATATTTTAAATGTCCACTATAGGCCAGGCACTGTGCTTGGCTCTGGTGAACAATGGTAAGTAAAATAAATATGTTCCCTACCCTCATAGCACTTGTGGCCACATGAGGAATGACAGACGCTTAACAATCAGATGAAGTTACACATATTCCCAAGTTTAAGAAGGAAGATCTAGAAATTCTGCAAAAGTTTGTCATCACAGATGTGATATGAATGAGCTCACTCATTCTATTTGGCTTGGGGTCTCCTCATAAATTAGAAATTCTTTTACACAAAGTGTTTATAGAACAATGACACAAAATTTTAATCCACAACCTGCTCACTCCATTTTAGTAAAGCACGGAACAAATATTGTCATCTTGTCAACATCAAAGAAAGGTAAAGACTGACTTCTTGTGGAAATTACCTCAACACTGACTTGAGAGGTGGGCACTATTGTGAGCCCCATTTTAAAGATGGGGAAACAGAGGCTTAGGAAGAAGTGTCTTGCCCCAAGTCCCACAGTGAAAAGGTGGCTGCAATTTGAACTGTAGGCTCTGCGAAGGGGGAGCCTGATTGTTTTCTCTGTGCCCATCTATTTCCCAACCTCCTTACCTTTGACCCCTTAAGTTCTGACCCCCAACCCTCTCACCCAAGCCACAGCCAGACCTGAGAGAGACATGAGGACATTGTTGATGGAGTACACCCAGGTAGTCCGGCCAGAAAAAAGCTGCAGGGCAAGGGGGAGATGGCTCCTGTAAGACCCCAGCAACCCCAACTCCAGCCCCCACCCTTGGCCCCCCTTGACCCACCCCAGGGACTGCCCCTTACCATCTCCAGCGTAGCCTCCTGGTCATTTCGATTCAGGATAAAAATACCTTCCTCGGCCCCCAGGAGCAGGTGCTGGTCTAGGGGGGCAGGCATGAGGATGCTAGGACCTACTTCATCACATGGGGCCTCCCAGACCCCCATACGACCCCAAACACTGATGCTCTGTCCCTTCAGTTCTCCACTCTCCCCTCACACTGACATCTCCAGCCTTTGTTTTCACAAATCTGAACTCAAACCCTGACCAGTTCCCTTGAGCTGGTCTCATTCTCACCAGCCTCTGACTTCCCCTGTTCTGGTAGTTCTCCCATCTCTGACCTGCAAACCCTGACCATCTGTCCCCTCAATTCGGACCCCAACATCAGACATGTCTCCCCCAGTAGCCCTCTCAATTCTATCTGTCTTTCTCCCCAGTTTGAGGCCCGGGAAAAAGATGTGTATAAGAGACAGGGGTTGGGATGGGGCTGGAGAACTAGTCTAAGAGGAAACTTGGGGGGAAGTTGGCAACAGAGGAAGAAGGCATGGAATTCTGGGGAGCTGCAACCTGGGGGATTCTGAGGTGTCTGAAGGGATTAGAAGAATGTGAGGTATTTTGGAGAACCCTAGAAGTGTCTCAGAGGGGACTGGAGTTTCCCTGCAATTCTGGAGCACACCCAGGAATGGGTCCTGAGGCCCTTAGGACTTTGTGAGATTTAAGAACTCAGTGTAGGGAACTTTGCTGCCGGTCCAGGTTGAGAATCTGCCTGCCAATGCAGGACACAGGTTCCATCCCTGGTACGGAAAGAGCCTGCAAGTTGCAGAGCAGCGGAGCCCTTGAGCCACAGCTGCTGAGCCCTTGTGCCCGAGAGCTCGTGCTCCATAGCGAGAAGCCTCCGCGGTGAGAAGCCCGCCCCCTGCAGCGAAGAGAGGAAAGGCCAGGCGCAGCAGTGAAGGCCCAGCACAGCCAAGAAAACAAGAAAGGGGGACTGGGATACAGTTCGGAGAGTCTCGAGGGTCCTGGGGCATTGAGAGGAACCAGCGACTTTGACAGGGGCATGGGGGTTCCGTGAGATGAAATGACCAACGTTGTAGAGGCCCTGGGGAATTCTGGGGTGAGTTTGGGAAGGCTTCTCAGGGGAGGGAGGCTTACAGTGAGCATCTTGGTGGCACCGGGTCGCTTCTTGGGGCTCTTAGTGAGGGTGACTTTGACAAAGTTGTGGAAAGCAGCCGACCTTGGGAGGAAGAAGGCGGATTCTGGGGTGAGGGGACCAGAGGCCCTCCCATCACACCGTCACCCTCGGCCCCGCCCGCCCTCCTCCACGTGCCCCCCTCCTACCATTTGCCTTTATCCTTTAGCCTGGGTGGCTGGTAGCCACTCTTGGTCATGAGGAAGAGAACCCTGGAAGAGTAAGGACAGAACATGCGGTTCAGAGTCCCAGTGGCGGCCAGACCCCATGGCTCCAGGGGCCCCTGATAGCACTGAGGTCGGCAGGGAGCAGAGGGAGGGACAGAATGAGAATGAGGGGTACGTTTCAGGCATGGGGTGCCCCTTTGAGGGGACACCAGCAGGCTCAGGGGGAGCCTCAAGATGGGGCTCCCTAAATTGGGGCCCCTCGTGTGGAGGGATGGAGAAAAGGCTTTCTGGGTTGAGGGGCTCCCGAGGGTCTCAGATCGGGCTCAGAGTAAGGGGGGGTCTCCTCTAGGGGGTGTTGAGGTGGAGAAACAGGCTGGGGGGGCAGGTGGTGTTCAGGGTCAGGGTTGAGTGGGGCCTCTGGGGCCAGGGGGCCTGCCGCACCGGCCTACCTGAGGGGGTGCACGTCAAAGAGTGGTGGCTGCAGCTCGGCTAATTCGATGGCCGTGATGCCCAGGGACCAGATATCACACAGCTCATTGTATCCCCCCTTCAGGGCCACGGCCGCCACTTCCGGAGCCATCCTAGGGGGCAGAGACCCTCGGAGAACCAAGACGTAACGCAAGAAGGGGAAGGGGAGACAGAGGAGAATGGGGCAGGCGTAGAGAGAGCCAGATGCAGAGAGAAACACAAAGATGGAGAGACTTCCCTGGTGGACCAGTGGCTAAGACTCCACGCTGCCAGTGCAGGGGGCCTGGGTTCTATCCCTGGTCAGGGAACTAGATCCCAAATGCTGCAACTAAGACTCAGCACAATCAAATAAATATTAAAAAAAAAAAAAAGATGGAGCGAGATAAAGGCAGAGAGATAGAGACAGGCTGAAAGATGGAGACTAAGAGAGAGATAGTGAGATAAACATGGACAGATATGGAAAGACAGACAGACCAGGATAAAAATCAACATAAACACTGGGAGGAATGGCTGGAGGGTGCACAGAGAGACCTAGGTAAACGGAAAACTCCAAGAAGACCCAAAGAGCAGATAGACTGTTTACCGTCTGAGCCACCAGGGAAGTCCGGTCCAGAGAAAGGTAGAGGTGGGCAAAAAAGCCAGTACAGAGATTCCCAGAGATCTGGGCTGGTGAACGCCACGTCACCCCACACCACTCCTAGCTGCCAGCCAGGCATCCCTCACCAGTAGGGTGTCCCAATGAAAGAGAGGCGTCGAGCTAGCGTTGCCCCGATCTGGGCCGAGATACCAAAGTCAGCTGGAGACAGAAGGAGAGACATAGTGACCTGGGGTCCCCTGTCCCCTTGGTCTCCCCTCAGGCCCTCAGTCAGCCCCTCTCCCCATTCCCACCAGCCACACTCACCCAGTCTGACCTCCCCAGCATCATTGATGAGGATGTTGGCTCCCTGGGGAAACGGGAGGGATTAGAGGCTGTCAGAGATACCCCCAAGTCCAACGCTGCTGACGTTCCCTGGCCCCACAACACCCTGACCCTCCTGACTCCTGTCTCCCGGGTCCCCCACCCACCAAGGCCACCTCTCTGCCCCTAGATCACCTTGATGTCCCGGTGGATCTTCTTCTGTGAGTGCAGATAGGCCAGTCCCTGGGGAGGAGAGCAGAAGTGGGGGCTATGAGCGTCCAGAGGCAGGAGCAGGGCCCTGCCCCACCCCAAGCCCAGAGAGCATCCCCTTACCTGGAGCACTTCCCGGCAGACGTAGCTGATCTGGAGCTCCGACAGGGAGCCTGTCACTGCAGAGGTCACCCAGGCACCGTGTTGGGTGCAGGCCAGACCCCTGGCCACCACCCACACCAGCTGAGAGGGTACCACGCAGGGAGGGGAGAACTGGGATGGGACAGGAGGGAGGAGGAGGCAGAGAGGCAGTCAGCAACAGAGAGAGGCAGCGATGCGGGGAACCAGAGAGATTCATTCAACGTGATTACTTGCTGCATGTCTACCGTGTGCCAGCCACTGTGGCAGGCAGCAGGGATACAGCTGTGGACAGAAGAGGCAGAGATCCCTGCCCCCAGGGAGAGAACGTTCTAGCACAGGAGACGGATGGCAGACAAGATAAACAGGTAAGATACATGATACACGAGATGCCAATAAATAGTGAGAAGAAAAATTAAGCAAGAAAAGATAACAGGAAATATGTGTGGGAAATATGTGTGGGAAGGAGTATGACATTTCACACAGGTTGATCAGCGAAGGCAACCCCGAGAAGGCGGCGGGGGTGGAGATGGGGAGCAGTCCCACTCGGAAAGGGAAAGGCAAGTGCAAAGGCCCAGAAGCAGGGGAGTGCCCCCAGTGGGGCTGGGAAGCAGAGGAGTGGGTGGAGCAGGGGTGAGGGCGCCAGCCTGGGATTTTCAGCGGGGGTCAGACTCAGGGGCGGTGTTGAGAAACTTGGGCTTTGCTTTAGGGGGAGATGGAGGGCATGGGACAGCTCTGAGTGATGTCACTCTGTAGCATGAGGAAAGGCAGAGAGAGACAGGAAGAGATAGAGAATCAGGAACAGACCCAAGCTGAGGCAGAGAGAGACAGACATGGCCAGAGACACCCCATACTGGGAAAAGAGACACATTGAGAAAAACACAGAGGGGTCAGGAGAATACAGCAAAGAGACAGCAGACTGAGGAGGTCAGAGACTCGGCCTGACGGGCTGGTGGGGTGAGTCACTTCCTCTCTGTGGGCCTCAGTTTCCCCCACCCGCCCTGAGGACTTCTTCATGAAGTCCTTCCTTTCCTGACCTTTGAGGTCTAGGGCTGGAGGGAGACTGGGAGACTGGGAGATGGTCAAAGTTAGAGGTGCCCATCAGAAATCTGATCAAGGCCCTCCCCGCCCCCACTCTCCAGTGCTCCAAGACAGTGAAAAGCAGGCTGAGTGAATCAGAAATGCATTCACTCATTAAATGAACAGGTGGGCCCCGACGATGAGCTAGAAATGCAGAAATACTCAAAGGTATGAATAGACCTCGGTGAGAAAATGCAGGCACAGGGGAAGACGGGGCAGGGAAAGTCGAGGGGATCGTTGCAGAAAAACCAGAGCTGGACTCTCAGGTCCTGAAGTATATAGGATTCAGGGCCCGCTTGGGTACCACAGTCTCCCCAGCATCTTCCAGGCCAGGCCTGGTCCAGAAGAGGGGCTCTGTGTGAAATATAGACCAGAAAGACAGTCCCCGGAGACGCAAGGGTAGAGGGACAGGACAGGTGGATTGGAGGGCCAAGGGCTGCCTGGATCTCCTCGCCCCGCCACTCACCTTGGTAGATGTCCTGGAGAGAACCAGCCCCACAGAATTCCATGCAGATCCAGAGTTTCTGCAGCCTACAACAGTTCAAGAGCAATAACAATAATAGCAGTAATAAATCATTATTTATAGGACAGTTCTGGCTCAATGTCCATCCTATCCTAGTTCAACAAGAACTTGAATGTAAGAGCTGTCATCTCTCTATTGTCTACCAGAGTGAGATCGTCCCATTTTACAGATCAGGAGGTTGAGGCTCAGAGAAGAAAATATATGTTTAGGGTCAACTGGACCAAACCCAGGTCCCTGGGCTCCTACCATGACGTTCTCTGTTGTCCCATGCTAACCTAGGAGACAGGGCAGAGATTTCACAGGTTGTGGAAGTTCAGAGGGGACAGAGGAGCCCAGGGTGCCAGGTCTGGGGGGCAGAGATCATTCTTGGGGCATCTGGGATATTCAAGGGTCAGGGAAATTAGGGGTTCACGTTAAAGGAACAGAAAGTGAAACTGGGGGACCTGCAAGTCAGGACGATGATCAGTTTTAGGGGGACTTGGTTTCACATTTGGTTACCACGAAGGGATCAATTTAGTGAGAAATGCTAGTTATTTATTGGAGATGAGGTTTGGAGGTGCTCTGGTCAAACAAGTGGGACTTCGGGCTGGGGATCAAGTTAGGAGGCCTCAGTTAAAAATGGAGGTCAGGGATTAGAGGTTAGGTTTTGGGGGGCTGGTCAGGAATGGGAGTTGGGGGCTGGGCTGGGGGGCAGGGGAGGTCTCGTCACCAGAGATAACTCCCATGGTAGGCCACGATGTTGGCGTGCCGACAAGTTTTCAAGATGAGGATTTCCTTCTGAAGGGTGGAAACATCATCGTCTGCGAGGAGGGGCAGAAGAGACAAGGCTACTGCAGGGAGGGAGTATGGGGGAGATCCCAGGGTCCCAGGAGGTGGGGCAGGGGAATGAGGGCCTGGGTGCTCTCCTCACCAGGCTCCATCTTCACCATCTTCAGTGCCACCAGGTCCCCTGTCCCCTTCTCTCGAGCCTTGTAAAGGGGAAGTTGGCAGTCAGGCAGGCTCCATTTGCCCGAGGTCTTCCTCAGCATCCCTGAAGCCAAGCTGAGGACTGGGACCCTCTCGCGTCCCCATCCCTTCTTGGGGCTCACCCCCAAGGTCACAGGTTTGAGGGTGTCGGAGGAGGAGGGGGGTTCCTCACCTTGAAAACTTCCCCATAGGTGCCGCCACCCAGCCGCTGCAGCAGGTCATAGTGGTCCCGGGGGTCCCTGTTAAAGATGTCAGGGTCTACGAGGTCCATTCCTGGGGGCCGGAGCTGGGCCTGCGCCCAGGGGCCAGCAGGGCCTCAGGGCTCCGAATGCTGGCACCTCCCTCCCTCCCCACACGCCCTGCACCCGCCTTGCCTCCACCGGCTGTGGCCTCCCCCCTCCCCACTCTCGCTTCCTGCCCCGGCACA
Source organism: Cephalophus harveyi (assembly GCA_006410635.1). Classification (NCBI taxonomy): domain Eukaryota; kingdom Metazoa; phylum Chordata; class Mammalia; order Artiodactyla; family Bovidae; genus Cephalophus; species Cephalophus harveyi. The sequence goes on along the minus strand of SJYT01036359.1, from coordinate 157,570 downwards.
GAGCTGTGCAGCCGGCGGCTCCACCCCCTGTCCCCTGGGCCCTGACAGCCTGTGAGGGGCAGCTTGCCTTGGGACCCAGGGGAGCCCCCTCCACCTCCGGGGCCCTGGGCTGCATGTAAACCAGATGCAAAGTATTCTCATTGTGACCTGGAGGGTGCCCTCACCCTCCCCCGTTATGGGCAGCGGCTAAAAACACTTGGACCTCTGCTGAATGCTGAGTGTTGGGCCACAACCTGGAGATGGCAGGTCTACACCGGGATGACCATGCAGTATACATTATTGTTCACCCGGGACACATACAGGCACTTGGTGGTAACTCCCCGTGCGGCACGCAGGCCAGTCGACGTGCACACACCTGGATACCCGTGCGCACGTATGTGGATGTACCCAGAGCATATACATATATGACACATGCATATGCAGTCATGCTTGCAGTGGACAGTATCTGAACGCATAACTCAGGATGGTACATGCGGGGCGCTCGCCTTCACCCACAGAACTGGAGCCTATGGGGACTGGGCGTGATCTGGCGGGGTCCACGAGCCCCTCCCTCCGCCCCTGCCGAGCTGAGCACAACAGCTTTGCGGGCCACTACCCTCGGCGTTACGGTGAAGTGTGGGGAACCAGGTTCACGACTTAAAACTGCGAAGCTCAGGATCCTGCCTCAGAGGCCAAGGGGACCTCAGAGGGCACCTTCTTCGACAATGCCCATGGACCAAAAGGATGGTACTGATGGAACCCCAGCAGTTTTGAGTTCACAGCCGCGCGCAACGCGACGTGCGTCCACGCCGTCACGGATCAGTCTACTTCCCGGTAAGTCCGCGCTCACGCGCCAGGGACTATAACTGGATACGAGAGGCCCGGGAAAAGCTTAGTCCCGCCCCCTCGCCGCGAGAAGGCGCCTGCGCACTTGGTTAGACTAGGTCTTTTCTCGCGCCGTAGCTTCTGCTCGAGTAGAGCGTATGCGCACGCGCTAACTGCGCCGGCTGGGAAGAAGTCACGCGGCGGCCGGAAAGCGTGGCAGCCGCAGCAAGACCTAAAGCACGATTCACCGCCCCCGGGGCTGGAGAGAAAACAATTACGTACTTTCCGTTTCCACCAAGTCTTCCTTTTCCGGTTCTCGAAGACGCTTTGCCGGCAGGGTCTTCGGCTCTAGCCCTGGTGTGGGAGGCGGCAGCAGTCATGGCGATGTTTGAGCAGATGAGAGCGAACGTGGGCAAGTTGCTCAAGGGGATCGACAGGTCTGATCCCGGTCGGAGGGAGCGTTTCTGGCCAAGAAGGGTGGAGGAGAGGGTTTCCTGGAGTCAGCAAGAGGTGGTCAGCATCCTGGGCTTGCCCAGGGGTGGGATTTTTCAGTCAATCTGGAGCAGTTGTTTAAGAAAACAGCATTGTATAGGCCTAAAGGCAGGAAGTGGTCTTGCCTGCTGCTCAGTTCAGTTCAGTCGCTCAGTCGTGTCCGACTCTTTGCGACCCCATGAATCGCAGCACGCCAGGCCTCCCTGTTCATCACCATCTCTCGGAGTTCACTCAGACTCACATCCATCGAGTCAGTGATGCCATCCAGCCATCTCATCCTCGGTCGTCCCCTTCTCCTCCTGCCCCCAATCCCTCCCAGCATCAGAGTCTTTTCCAATGAGTCAACTCTTCGCATGAGGTGGCCAAAGTACTGGAGTTTCAGCTTTAGCATCATTCCTTCCAGAGAAATCCCAGGGTTGATCTCCTTCAGAATGGACTGGTTGGATCTCCTTGCAGTCCAAGGGACTCTCAAGAGTCTTCTCTAACACCACACTTCAAAAGCATCAATTCTTCGGCGATCAGCCTTCTTCACAGTCCAACTCTCACATCCATACATGACCACAGGAAAAACCATAGCCTTGACTAGACGGACCTTAGTCGGCAAAGTAATGTCTCTGCTTTTGAAAATGCTGCTGCTCAGTCTGCTTTAATTGCTTTAAGACCGCCCTCTCTGCTTAACTTATTCTCTCTCAGCCCCTCTGTTTTCTCTCTTTGCTCCTCAGTTTCACTGAGCCTCTCAGTGCCTCTTTGTGGCTCCCCTTCCCCGCCTCATTTCATTCATCGAACACATGTTTACTAAAATCTACACTGTGAATTCTGCGCAATGGTGCGGACCAAAGATAACCAAAGATAGCCACTGGCCATGCTTTCATGGAGTTTCTAGTTCAGACAAACCGGACGGTAGACAGTGATAGCCAGGAGTGGTCAAGGCGGTTATGGGGGAAGCACAGGTAGATTGGTGGGGGCTAGGATGGGGAAAACTAGGCAGGAGAGAATGGGCTGGACCAGCGTGAGGTTTGGGGATTGGAGGAAGGGGTGGATATCAAAGATGTCTTGGAGGCCAGATGTACAGGCTGCAAGGGCTGGTTGGCTGAGAGATTGAGGAGGCATTTTTCAGAAAAGACCCAGGGCTCTGATGGGGTTTAGAGCTGGGGCTTAGGTCAGGGATATGGATAAGTTTCATCAGAGGTTATAGAGCTGATTCAATATTTGAGTAGAGCAAGTGGCCAGTGACAGAGGAAAGGAAGAGAAGGAGGAGCAGGCTACATTCAGCCCCCGCCCTGTCTCTTATACACATCTCAGGACACAGGTTCCATCTTGGAGTGACTGGCCTCAGCTCTTGTCTCTGCTCACCACTCATCTTGTTTCTCCTCTAGGTACAACCCTGAGAACCTGGCCACCCTGGAGCGCTATGTGGAGACACAGGCCAAGGAAAATGCCTATGATCTGGAAGCCAACCTGGCTGTCCTGAAACTGTGAGTATCTGCCTCCATTCCCACCCCGTTCCCATAGTCAGCAGCCTGCCACTCCCAGCACTGGGTGGGGTGGGAGTGAGGGGTAACCTGCAGGATGTGACTTCTCTCTCTTTTTTTAAAATTGGAGTATAGTTGATTTACAATGTTACATTAGTTTTAGATGTACAACATAGTGTTTGGGTATTTTTATAGGTTATACTCTGTTTAGAGTTCTTATATAATGGGGGTTATAGCCCCTGTGCTGTTCATTGTGACTTTGTATCTTACTTATTTCATATATATTTTGTACCCCTTAATCCCCTTCCATTATCTCGCCTTTCCCCAACACCATTCCCATCTATAACCACTAGTTCAGTCTCTGTTTCTGTTTCGTTGCTTTCATTTTATTCTTTAGATTCTACATATAAGTGAAAACATGTGGTATTTGCCTTTCCCTGTCTGACTTAACTTCACTAAGCGTAATATTCTCCAGGTCCATCCATGTTGTTGCAAAGGGCAAATTTTCATTCTTTTTCCTTTTTTTTTTTTAAATGGCTGAATAATATTTCATTGTGTGTATGTGTTTATATGTACCACATCTTCTTTATCCATTCATTTGTCAGTGGACACTTAGGTTGCTTCCAGATCTTGGCTACTGAAAATAATGCTCCTGAGAACACTGGGGTGCATGTATCACTTCAGATTAGTGTTTGTTTTCTTTATTTATATGTATACACACACACATACCCAGGAATGAAATTGCTGGATCATGTGGTAGTTCTAGTTCTGATTTTACAGGGAACCTCCTTACTGTTTTCCGTGGTGGCTGCACCAGTTGACATGACACTGTCAAGCGTCCTCTCCTCCGCATCCTTGCCGGTGTTTTGTTATTTGTTGTCTTCTTGTTGATAGCCATTTGTCAGGTGTGTGATTCTGATTTGCATTTTCCTGATGTTTGGTGATGTTGAGCATCTTCTTATGTGCCTGTTGGCCATCTCTGTGCCTTCTTTGGAAAAAAAAATGTCTATTCAGAAGTTTCTGACAGGGTTTTGGGGGGTTTTTGGTATTGCATTGTATGACCTCTTTATTTATTTTGGATAGGATGTGGATAGAACGTGCAAGACGAGGGATCCAGAAAGTAGGGGCAGGAGGAGGGATGGTTTTTGAAAACTTAGTTACAGGGGCTGCAGTCCAGCAGTTAAGATTCCAGCCTTCCACTGCAGGGGGACACGAGTTAGATCCCTGGTTGGGGAACTAAGATCCCGCATGCCTTGTGGTGCAACCAAAAAGTAAAAACAAATAAAAATCATAACAAAGCGCACATACAGGCAGCTGCAGAAAGCAAGTGTCTGGTTTAACGTGGAGTTATAAATGAACACCTATGTAATCAGCATCCTAAATGCAAAATGGGTGTTGCTGGCATTCCTGTCCTTTGCCCCCTGTGTTCTGTGCCACCCACGCTGACCCTGGTGACCACTCCTGTGCTCTCATGGCCTGGCTTTGTGTGAATTTACCGCACGCTTGCAGGCGCATGTACACACATACACATCCTGATTCGCTTAGCTCAGGTTTGCCTGCTTTGAACTGAATAAGAGTAGCTGCACGACGGGAGCTCTTCTGCGTCTGGCAGCTTGCGCTCAGCCCTGGGTTTGTGAGCTCCACGCTCTTCCTGTGTGGCTGCAGTTGGTTGTCATTGCTGTCTAGTGTTCCACGTGGAGCCAGGTCCTAATTATCTGTTACCCTGTCGGTGGATATTTGGTTTCTTCTTTCTAGATGCTTTATGGACACACCGTTATTGTTCCTTGTTTTAGTCACTAAGTCATGTCCAGTGCTTTTTCAACCCCATGAGCTGTAGCCGGCCAGGCTCCTCTTGTCCATGGGATTCTCCAGGCAAGAATACTGGAGAGGGTTGCCATTTCCTTCTCCAGGGGATCTTCCCAACCCAGGGATTGAACCTGTGTCTCCTGCATTGGCGGCAGGTTCTTTAGCAGGTTCTTTAGCTGGCAGCCGCCAGCTGCCAGCTTTGTAATGTTTAGAGCTTTCCTGACCTCGATTTTGCCATCTGTGAGATGGAGACAGTGTGTGTGTTGGTGAGGTCGTTTAGCTTGTTAGTGGTGATAACCGCTGCTTAGTGAGCACTCCCCACGTGGTACCTACTGTGCTATATGATGCTGTTTTGTTTGTGAGGTAGCTACAGTTGGGTTTTTTATTTGTTTGGGTTTTTTTTGTGGCAGCACCACACTGGCATGCAGAATCTCAGTTTCCTGAACCCCCTGCAGTGGAAGCACAGCGTCTTAACCACTGGACCGCCAGGGAGGTCCCGATACAGTGGTTTAAGCTCACCTCTTGCAAGAGAGGAAACTGATGCACAGAGCACTTATTAATTTTTAGACTCTTACTTCATTGTTTATATTTTTGGCTGTGCTGGGTCTTCGATGCTGTGCAAGCACTTTCTCTGGTTGTGGGGGGCTAGTCTCTAGCTGAGCTGCGCAGGCCTCTCACGGCCGTGGCTTCTCTTGTGGCGGAGCACAGGCTCTAGGGCGCATGGGCTTCAGTAGATGTGGTGCACAGGCTTAGCTGCCCTGAGGCGTGTGGGATCTTTCCAGACCAGGGAAGTCTACTTATTTTAAATGCTCCATGCCGGGGCTTCCCTGGTGGTCCTATGGTTAAGAATCCGCCTTGCAGCGCAGGGGGACACAGGTTCGATCTCAGGTACAGAAAGATCCCACATACCACAGGGCAGCTAAGCCTGTGTGCCACATCTCCTGAGCCTGAGAGCTTTGGAGCCTGTGCTCTGCAACAAGAGAAGCCTGTCCATGGGGATTCTCTAGGCAGGAACACTGGAGTGGGTTGCCATGCCCTGCTCCAGGGGATCTTCCTGGGATTGAACCGTGTTGCAGGTGGATTCTTTACCATCTGAGCCCCCAGGGAAGCCCAACAAGAGAAGCCAGCGTACCGCAACTAGACAGTAGCCCCTACTTTCTGCAACTAGCAAAAGTCCACGCACAGCCACAAAGACCCAGCACAGCCAAAAATAAACTAGTAGTCCAGGGCCGCTCAGCAGTGAAGTTTAAATCCAGACAATTGGCTCCAGAGGCTTGACCACTGCTATTTATGCACTCATTTGTGAATCACTTAACACTGTCTGCCTTACTGAGTGGTTGTGAGGATTACCTGTCTCCATCTACAAGGCAGGAAAGTAGGGGTCAGGGAGCTTAAGGTCCCAGCCAGACACTGGGGTGGTTGGTATCAGAGCGCAGACATGTCCAACTCCCAGACTCTGGGCGGAAGCAGCGAGCAGCCTTCCTGGCACCTGATGAGGCCCAGGGAAATGGAGATGGCACTGCTTCTGCATCTCTGTTTCCCTTCTCAGGTACCAGTTCAACCCGGCCTTCTTCCAGACCACAGTCACCGCCCAGATCCTGCTGAAGGCCCTCACCAACCTGCCCCACACCGACTTCACGCTGTGCAAGTGCATGATCGACCAGGCCCACGTATCCTTCCCGCTTCCGGGCTGGGACTGGGGGAAGAGGGGGAGCAGGGGAGACGGATTCACAGGGGCGTGGTCTTGAGTTCGGACACAGACACCGATCGCCTGCTCTGGTCTTGGCCCTGGGCTGGCCACGGCTGGGACAGTACCCTCAGGGAGCTCACAGTCTAGCGGGGGAGACCCATCCTCTCTGGAGTAGTCAGGACTTGGGGTGTAAGGGGCCAGAGGAGACACCTGAACTTGGCTGGAAGCCAGGAAATCTTCCTGGAGGAGGGAACAGATGAAAGATGAGGAATTAGGTGATTCGTAGGGAATGGTGATCCAGGCAGAGGGGAGCGTGTATAGGGAAAGAAGAAGGAAAGAGCTCGGTGCTGTGTTAAAGTCAGTAGAGGACGTTCGGCTTAGCCACAGAGTTGGTCAGACTCAGAACACTGGGGAGCCGAAGAAGGCATTAAGGCTGCAGAGTGATAGGGGGAGAAACATGCTTTAGAAAGATTCCCGTGAGGCTTCCTGGCCAAGAAAAGACCACCAGGCCAAAGGTTGGAGCCACGAAGAGCTGGCTTGTCAGCTTCCCTTCATTCTGCGTATCCCCCCGGGACTGGCCAGTGTCTGTCTGGTACAGCGCTGGTCTCCAGCGAAGAGATGTTGAGTGAGATACCACTGAACTGCCCTACTCATTGGTGGCTGGGCCGAGAAATGTCTTCCTCAATGAACCTGCTCTTCCAAGTGTGTCCACGGGGACACCCGCCTTCTGACAGACAATCCACCTCCCCCAGAGGTCTGTTCTGGTGGCTTAAAAACCTCATACGATCCACTGTTCAAAGTACAGCAGAGTATACCATGAAAAAACCAAGGCTTCCTCCCTCCTCACCCCACGGCCACTCGGCCCACGGCCACCCGCTCCCCTCCCTGAAGGCCACAGTTGTTTACAGTCCTCTGCCTTGCCACGGATAGCCTACGGATACAGAAGTGCAGGTGTGCGTGTGTATATACCCCCGTCCTCCCTACCAGTGATGGGCTGTTACACACGTCTTTCTGCATCTTGCTTTTTTCATCTTGCTAGAGGTGTGTCTCATCACGTTTTCCATGTCAGTTCTGTAAGGCGTGACTCGATCTCAGTGTGTGAGGCGGCCCCTGTTGAGTTGTCCCCATCTCTGGATCCTTAGGTTCTTGCTCACTTTTGCCGTGACAGACACGCTGTGGTGAGCAGGAGGTGGGTGGGGTGGTTGTGGGTGGGGCAGTCTTGGGCGCAGTAGCGCCTCCTCTGTCTGGAAGGCCTTTTGCCCTTAACGCCTCCCCCCAGCAAGAAGAACGGCCCATCCGGCAGATTTTGTACCTTGGAGACCTGCTGGAGACCTGCCACTTCCAGGCCTTCTGGGTAACTTCCCTGGGGCCCCGGGGTAGGGTGGTGACTGGGCCGTGCAGAAAAAGTTGCTGGAAGTCAAGACCACGCACATTTATTGGCTTCCTCCGTGGCAGTGGGCCCTGTGTTCAGAACTCTGCATGTGGGATGGCCTGGAATTGTCATCCCCACCTGGAGCCAAGAGACCCCGGTCCTCTCCTCTGCTGACAAAGTTCAGGCTTTCTCTCTCTCTCTCTCACACACACACACACACAGGCACCTGTTCTTCCAGCAAAAGTCCTCCGTCCTCTAAATACTCAACCCCCACGGGACTTCCCTGGTGTCCAGTGTTTAAGATTCTGTGCTTTCACTGCAGTGGAACCCGAACCAGGCATGGGTTCAAACCCTGATTGGGGAATTAAGATCCTGCATCCAATGGGACATGGCCAAATAATAACAGTTGAATAAAGAGTAAATACTGTTCCTCCTTTCTTGTCCTAACTGGACCTGGTGTCCCAAGTGGGAGTCCACATAGCCTCCTAGCTCTCACCTCCACTCCCAGACCCATCGCCTCCTCCCCCAGCCCTGAAGTTCCTATCATATCATACCCTACCCCACTTTGTTGATATTGCCCCACCCCACTCCATGACTGCTCATTTTTGTGAAGAATGTAACTCATAGCCACTCTTTATTCTTAGATGCTTGAAAGGGCAGGTCTGTGATCCTTCCATCACCCTGACTTCTTAGTTTCCAGATTTCTTGTTCTCCCTGGGTCCTGAGCCCCTCACTCCCTCCCCTCACATCCCAGATGAGACCAGTTCTCAGCACACTGAATCCCTAAGAAGTTAAAAAAAAAAAAAAGAACAAATATGATACCAATACTTGAATTGTGCCTTCATGAAATCTGATGTCATTGGTCTGGGTGCGGTCTTGGCTTAGGGATTTTAAGCAATTATCCCTGGTGATTTTGCTCCCCAGCTAAGTCCGGGAGTTACTGACCTGTACTTGTCTTCATCAGCAATTGCCTCCTCTGCCTGTGAAGGTCAAACATTTCCACCCTCTGACCACTTCCTCCTCTCCCCTCGCTTCCCAGCTCGCCCCCATGAGGCCTCCGACCCGACGTTCTTGGGCCTGATCGGCAGCTCCAGTCCTCTGTTCTGCTTCCTCCCTCACACACCATGCTCTCCTCTCCTGGGGCTGCGGGAGGCTGGAGACGAGCTGTCAGTGCCCACCCACAGCCGGTCCCTGCTTCCCTCCCCGTGTTCCTGGATGGCTCTCCGCAACTCCTCACCACCGCCTTTCTCCTCACTTCAGCCTACGACCTGGCTTCTCATTTCACGGGAAAATAGAAGTGGCCAAAGCAGAACTTCCCACCCCTGACCCAAATCTCCCAGCAGCTGACCAAGCCCTGTTCTGCTCTAGTGGGTGACCTGTCCCTCCTCCTCCAGTGCCCCGACCCCCTGCCCTCTCGCCCACTCAGTGGCATCACACCAACCATTCTCCCCACTCTGCAAACTTGACGTTCCCACACTATTTCCATCCCCATGCAACACGTCCACGCTGCAGTGGGTTCTAACATAAAAAAGAATTCCCCCTGCACCTCCACGCTCCCCACCAGCTCTGCCACTGCCCCTCCCTCTGCTCCCCTTCCAGCCTTGCTCCTGGCTGGGACCCCAGCTGTCCCAGTCTGCCCGGGGCTTTCCCGGTTTTAAAGCACAAAGTCTCACATCCCAGGCGAATCAGGGCAGGTTGCCTGTGTTCAGCCTTGTTTTATCCCTCTGCTCACATGAACCCATGCCATTCAGGCTTTTGTGGCCAGCCCTCTGACGCCTGACTCAGGCACAGGCCACCAAAACACTCTTGTTGAGACCCACAGTGATGCCCCCATTGCTAGATCCCGTGGGAAGTTCTCAGGCCCCAGCTCACCTGCCCGGCCAGTGTCTCTTGGCTTCCAGGCCAGCTGCTTTCCCACCTTCCTCCTGCTGAGCTGGCCACTCCCTCTTGTCCTAGTGGGTTCCTCGGCTTCCCCCCTGATGTTGGGGGAGCCCTTGCTGGGAGGGTGACATTTGAGCAGAGGCCTCAAGGAGGTGGGATTGCTAGCCATGGGGGAAGAGAGTTCCAGACCCCGAAACAGCCAGCACTGAGACCTCGAGGTGGGCGGATGTCTGACAAGTCTGAGGGGCAGCCAGGAGCCCCTGTGGTTGGAGTGAGGGGTGAGTGGGAGGAGGTGATGGGCAGATCCAGGGGAGCCGCCAGGTGCAGACCCCACCCTGTGATTTTGGGCAAATCTCTTAGCTGCTCTGAGCCTTGGTTTCCCCATCTCTAAAATGGGAGAAAAACCAGCATTGTAACATCATAAGGTTGCATACAGAAGAAGGGCTGGCATGTGGGGTGAATGCCAGAGTGTTCGCTTCTCTTATTTTATTGTGGGGTTAATCTTGGCATTATTTATAACTTTTTTCCTTGGCCACATGGCTTGTGAGATCTTAGTTCCCTGACCAGGGATTGAATCCAGGCCCTTGGCGATGAAAGTGCCGAGTCCTAACCACTGGACCGCCGAGGGGTCCCCTTGACGTTACTGATATTAACGTTATTGTGGACATCGTCTTTCCCCGCACAGCAAGCCCTGGATGAAAACATGGACCTCCTGGAAGGCATAACCGGCTTTGAAGACTCTGTCCGAAAATGTAAGTTCCTTTCTGAGCTTGGGCTCCCTGAGGGGAGGGAGTGGCAGCAGGTTCTGAGAGTGGCCCTTCGTCTTTCGCCCTAATTTCTGCAGTTATCTGCCATGTCGTGGGCATCACGTATCAACACATCGATCGCTGGCTGCTGGCTGAGATGCTCGGGGATCTGACAGGTAAGGCCTTCTCTGGGTCCCTAGTGCCCATCTAGGAGGTCAGGGTGAGCAGGGCAGTGGGCCTCAGCCAGCTCCTCAAATGGGCTCACTCCTGCCTTACCAGGTCGTTATTAAAGGCCCAGTCCAGAGAGGAAATAAGGAATTAGTATCACACCTCCCTTTCCTTTTCAGAGATCCTACAGCAATCATTTATTATTCTGCATAAATTAGTTAAATGCCCACTCTGCACTGTTCAAGGCCCTGGGGGCACAGCGGTGAAGCAAAACAGCTGTTCAAGTCTAGTGGAATTCATGCACGACAGCCCCTAGAGAGGGTCACGAGGGTGGGGAGTGAGGGAGCAGGAGGCACGTAGAGGTGGAGGCGCAGCATCTGGAGTGAGGCGGGCAGCCTGAGGGCAGATCTTCCCTCCCCGTGTTCCTGGATGGCTCTCCGCAACTCCTCACCACCGCCTTTCTCCTCACTTCAGCCTACGACCTGGCTTCTCATTTCACGGGAAAATAGAAGTGGCCAAAGCAGAACTTCCCACCCCTGACCCAAATCTCCCAGCAGCTGACCAAGCCCTGTTCTGCTCTAGTGGGTGACCTGTCCCTCCTCCTCCAGTGCCCCGACCCCCTGCCCTCTCGCCCACTCAGTGGCATCACACCAACCATTCTCCCCACTCTGCAAACTTGACGTTCCCACACTATTTCCATCCCCATGCAACACGTCCACGCTGCAGTGGGTTCTAACATAAAAAAGAATTCCCCCTGCACCTCCACGCTCCCCACCAGCTCTGCCACTGCCCCTCCCTCTGCTCCCCTTCCAGCCTTGCTCCTGGCTGGGACCCCAGCTGTCCCAGTCTGCCCGGGGCTTTCCCGGTTTTAAAGCACAAAGTCTCACATCCCAGGCGAATCAGGGCAGGTTGCCTGTGTTCAGCCTTGTTTTATCCCTCTGCTCACATGAACCCATGCCATTCAGGCTTTTGTGGCCAGCCCTCTGACGCCTGACTCAGGCACAGGCCACCAAAACACTCTTGTTGAGACCCACAGTGATGCCCCCATTGCTAGATCCCGTGGGAAGTTCTCAGGCCCCAGCTCACCTGCCCGGCCAGTGTCTCTTGGCTTCCAGGCCAGCTGCTTTCCCACCTTCCTCCTGCTGAGCTGGCCACTCCCTCTTGTCCTAGTGGGTTCCTCGGCTTCCCCCCTGATGTTGGGGGAGCCCTTGCTGGGAGGGTGACATTTGAGCAGAGGCCTCAAGGAGGTGGGATTGCTAGCCATGGGGGAAGAGAGTTCCAGACCCCGAAACAGCCAGCACTGAGACCTCGAGGTGGGCGGATGTCTGACAAGTCTGAGGGGCAGCCAGGAGCCCCTGTGGTTGGAGTGAGGGGTGAGTGGGAGGAGGTGATGGGCAGATCCAGGGGAGCCGCCAGGTGCAGACCCCACCCTGTGATTTTGGGCAAATCTCTTAGCTGCTCTGAGCCTTGGTTTCCCCATCTCTAAAATGGGAGAAAAACCAGCATTGTAACATCATAAGGTTGCATACAGAAGAAGGGCTGGCATGTGGGGTGAATGCCAGAGTGTTCGCTTCTCTTATTTTATTGTGGGGTTAATCTTGGCATTATTTATAACTTTTTTCCTTGGCCACATGGCTTGTGAGATCTTAGTTCCCTGACCAGGGATTGAATCCAGGCCCTTGGCGATGAAAGTGCCGAGTCCTAACCACTGGACCGCCGAGGGGTCCCCTTGACGTTACTGATATTAACGTTATTGTGGACATCGTCTTTCCCCGCACAGCAAGCCCTGGATGAAAACATGGACCTCCTGGAAGGCATAACCGGCTTTGAAGACTCTGTCCGAAAATGTAAGTTCCTTTCTGAGCTTGGGCTCCCTGAGGGGAGGGAGTGGCAGCAGGTTCTGAGAGTGGCCCTTCGTCTTTCGCCCTAATTTCTGCAGTTATCTGCCATGTCGTGGGCATCACGTATCAACACATCGATCGCTGGCTGCTGGCTGAGATGCTCGGGGATCTGACAGGTAAGGCCTTCTCTGGGTCCCTAGTGCCCATCTAGGAGGTCAGGGTGAGCAGGGCAGTGGGCCTCAGCCAGCTCCTCAAATGGGCTCACTCCTGCCTTACCAGGTCGTTATTAAAGGCCCAGTCCAGAGAGGAAATAAGGAATTAGTATCACACCTCCCTTTCCTTTTCAGAGATCCTACAGCAATCATTTATTATTCTGCATAAATTAGTTAAATGCCCACTCTGCACTGTTCAAGGCCCTGGGGGCACAGCGGTGAAGCAAAACAGCTGTTCAAGTCTAGTGGAATTCATGCACGACAGCCCCTAGAGAGGGTCACGAGGGTGGGGAGTGAGGGAGCAGGAGGCACGTAGAGGTGGAGGCGCAGCATCTGGAGTGAGGCGGGCAGCCTGAGGGCAGAGTGAATGTGAGGATGCTGTGCTCAGAGAGCAGCCAGGGAGCCCTTGGCCGGGGCTGGGTGAGCCAGGGGGCAGCGTCAGGGCAGAGAGGGGGGGGGGGAGGGAGGGGTTTCAGGCACTGAAGGGCCTCCTGCCGAGGACTCTGTCCTTTATCCTGAGTGAGATGGGGCCACTGGAGGGTCTGAGCAGAGGAGGACATGATTAGATTTATGTTTCTAAAGATCCCTCTAAAAAGAAAAAAAGTATACGTTTTTGCTCATTTTGCAAAAAGAAATACAGGAAGGGAAAAATTTAAAAACAAGGAAAATGGTTACTTCTTGGGAGCTGAGGATGAAAACAGGAAAGAGAGTTGGGGGGTGGGGGTGAGGTTTCTCTGAGCACCTTTTGATAGTTTTCCCTTTTAAGCCAGGTGGGACATTGTTTCAGTGGAAGCTAACTTTTTTTGGACACTTTGTGTCTGGCACTATACTATGTGCTTTACATTGCTTTTTATGTGTTTGAAAGTGAAATTAAATCAGAAAGGGATGAAACACCTTAGAGTTGAACGGAAAGAGAAACAGATGAATCTGTATCAAATTGATCATAGTCACACAGAAAATAATTATTTCAAGTTATAGAACGCTTCTCTGGCCAGAAAATAACTTTTTTTTTGGTGGTGTTCACTGGCTTAATCCTGTCTGGCTCTTTGAGACCCCATGGACTGCAGCATGCCAGGCTCCCCTGTTCTTCACTGTCTCCTGGAATTTGCTCAAACTCACGTCCACTGAATCAGTGATGCTAGCTAACCATCTCATCCTCAGCTGCCCCTTTCTAAAGGCAAGAAAGAGCTGCAAAGAAATTCTTAAACATGGTGCCATAGCTTACTGTTCTTGGTAATGATGAAATCATCATTTCGAAGCCATCTCAATGTAGATGGGGGGAAAGCAGAGAAGTAAGCGCTCTGCTGTTTTTAGGAGCTGAGCTTTTACCCTGGGAGACAGGAGAGGTAAATAGAAACTGAAAGGAGACTTAGAAGCCCTGTAGTGGGAAGGATGAGAAAACTAAAAGGCTCCCCCTGGCGGCTGTTTGGAGAATGAACCGTAGGAGCCCCAGGCTGGCAGCCCGAGACCAGATCTGCCGGCCCAAGGCAGGCAAGGAGGGCACCCTGAGCGCACCCCCGACCCCAGTACTGTGGGATCCTTGTGCAAAGCCCCTGCGCTGCTGTGTCCCCTGCAGACAGCCAGCTGAAGGTGTGGATGAGCAAGTACGGCTGGAGCGCCGACGAGTCGGGCCAGATCTTCATCTGCAGCCAGGAGGAGAGCATTAAGCCCAAGAACATCGTGGAGAAGATCGACTTTGACAGTGAGTAGTGGCCCGAGCCTCAGACTGTGGGGCTGAGGAGGGGCCTTCTAAGAGAGCAGGGCTGGGTCCCCAAGGACTCAGGTAGATAAATTCTGACTCAGGGCCAAGAAATGTGTATCTACCAGATTCCCCTGATCTCTTCTGTCCCAGGCAGGCCACCTTCCCCAGGGAGAAAGGGCGGAGGGTCCTGGTGTCCTTTCCTGGAATTTTGGGCACCGGATCCCGCCCTGAAGCGCTCAGTAAGGCTTCCCAGGGCCTGGAGGGACCCGGCAGGGTGTCCCTACACCCTCACTGGCCCGGGGCTTCAGCCCTGGCATCTGTTAAAATGCAGCAAAACACCTACCAGGAGGTGCAGGCTCTGCGGCCGGGGCAGCTGGGTGGGATCCGGGTTCTTGATTCATCTGTGTAACTTCGGGCGAGTGATCTTACATCTCTGTGCCTCCAGTTTCTCATCTAGAAAGTGGGGGGTCACAGCCCAAGAATTATGACTAACTCCATATAGTTCTGTACACTTTTTATTATTAAAGTCATTGGTCCTCGGGTCAACCCCATAAGGCAGGTGCCAGTACTGTAAGTAACTGAATAACACTGCAGTACCCGCCCCCTGGAGGTGTGAGTGTGAGGTGAGACACTGCCTGTGCAACACTTAGCAAAGAACCAGTCCTGCAGCTCATTAAACGTTACCCTCGTTGGCACCATCACATTAACTAACACAGACTCCACTGGCTGCTCCGCTAGAGCGAACCTGCTGTCTCACCTTCCCACTGCGCAGGCGTCCTGGAGTATGCCAGAACTGGCGGGGCAGGGACGGGCTGCCTCCTTTAGGCCCTCGGTCTCCTCCCCGCCCTCTTAAGTGTGGTTTTGATGTGTTAAAGATAAGGACCGGTACTCTGTGGCCTCTGAGTACAAAATGACTCCATTGCTATTTAATTGAGGAACAAGATTGAGCAGGCAGTCATCTCCACACCTGGGGGCTGTGGACCTTCAGTCTAAATGAGATGCACCCACTGAGTTGGGGTTCTTTGTGAGAACTCCTTGGAGCAAAGGGTTCTGCGGATGAGATGCAAGTCCAGCGCTCAGAGCATCTCGCACATTGTCGCTTAGTCGCTTCAGTCGTGTCCTGACTTTTGCAACCCCGTGGACTGTAGCCTGCCAGGCTCTTCTGTTGTGGGATTTCCCAGACAAGAATATTGGAGTGGGTTGCCATTTCCCTTTCCAGGGGCTCTACCCTACCCAGGGATCGAACCTTTGTCTCCTGTATTGGCAGATGGTGGATTCTTTACCACTGATCCACCAGGGAAGCCCATCTCGCAAATAGTACCATAGTAAATGTTATCAGGGTAGTGATGAAGATAGCAAATCATACTTTTAAAATCCAGGCATTGGGACTTCCCCTGATTGTCCAGTGGTTAAGACTGCCTTCCCATTCAGGGGTTTGCGGGTTTGATCCCTGATCGAGGAGCTAAGATCTCACAGGTGTCATGGCCAAAAAACCAAAAAGCAGAAAAGAAAAGAGAAGCAATATTATAATAAAATTCAATAAAGACTTAAAAAAAAGAAATAAACAGGCATTGTTCTAAGCCTGTTGTTTAAGTCTACAAGGCCCCTAAGCAGTTGTGGGCGCTGCAGTTGGTGGTTGGAGGTTCGTCTTGTGTCTTTCCCACGTTGACCCTGGCCTTCCCTTTTCTTCTCAACAGGTGTGTCCAGCATCATGGCCTCCTCCCAGTAACTTTGCAGTCATTCAATAAAGATGTGTTGACTTCTTAGCCTGTTGTCTCCCCTTCGACTTCCGGCCTCTGCCCCTCCCTGACCAGCGTCAGGGTCTGGCATCAATGGGTGCTGGGGCCACCTCTGTTCTGTCTGCCCTCCCCCACCCCCCAACCCAGCAGCAGAGCTTCTGTCTCCCCGGATCTGCTCCTCTGCCCAGACCCAGCGGCTGACCTCTACCGCCCCCTTCCCCACCCGTCAGATCACAGGTGGACGGCCCGCAGCCATGAGTCAGCACAGAGGGTATGAATGGGTTGTGGGTGAGTCAGCAAGGTGTGAGTAAGAGCTAGTAGCCCAGCCCTGCACCTGGGGCCAGCCTGGGCTCTCCTGTCCTCCCGAAAACCTATTCGAACAGGTGCGGCCCCTGGGTTCCTGGAGAGGGAGGGGCAGCTTCTTTACCCTTGGGCCTCACAAGCAGCCCTGGGGCAGTGGCCAGAAGAGGGAGTGGGGGAGGATTCTGGTTGCTTGCTCAACCTGTGGAAGTATTAGTCGCTCAGTCCTGTCCTTCTGCGACCCCATGGACTGTAGCCCACCAGGCTCCTCTGTCCATGGAATTCTCCAGGCAAGAGTTACTGGAGTGGGCTGCCATTTCCTTCTCCAGGGGATCTTCCCCACCCAGGGATTGAACCTGGGTCTCCTGCATTGCAGGCACATTCTTTACCATCTGGACTACCAGGGAATCCCTTGTCAGAATCATAAGATGTTTACAGATCAAGACCTAGCCTGTTCTTGGCACTGAGCAAACCAGAGTCACTTCCTTTCAGAGTCAGGAGAGTTTGTTCC
>SJYT01036359.1:48206-140715 GCA_006410635.1 Cephalophus harveyi | reverse complement strand
TGTTCCCCCGCCCCGCCCGCCCCACATTGGGAACTAGTCCCCAACATTCTTTTTGGTGAGACTTTAAGAAAGTTGGGATTTGCAGCCAGGCCATTCTCCCCCCATCCTCAAGTCTTAGCCTTGGGCTGGTTATTCAAATTTGGTAAGGTATTCCACACATTCTGATGGAGTGACTGGTTGAGCTTTCACCTCTGAGCCTGTTTGCAGGAAGGAGTAGGCACAACAGTGACTGCCTCTTAGGGAAAATGAGAGGAAGTCAGATGCCGCAATAGATGCGTAGCCCGCCCTGAGGGAGTGCCTCACTCTCATGACCTTGTGTGTGGACTCTGCTTACAGAAAGGGCAGCGCCAGAGCTGCCAGCCCTCCCTGCTGGCCGGCACTCACACCCATCATTCTCTAAGCCAGGGCAGGACAGGATACCCTTTACGCCGAGATCCAGACCTGAGCGGGAGCCAGGAACTAGGGCGTGCCGGAATCCGGGGACAAAGGGTGCTATTGCTGCTCAGGACTTGGGAGCCAGCTCTATGGGGTGGGGGAGAAGGAGGGGACACCGGATGCTCTCCCCCACCCATTTAGTTGTGTCCATCAGCAGAAGAGCACCCACTCTCGGTGGGCACGCTCCCACTCGCCAACTTGGCAAGTGCCCCCATGTAGGATACAAGCTGGCACACCAGGTCACGGCCATTCCGCAGGGGGAGAGGAAACGACCTTTAAGTGTTTTGGAATCCATGGCTTGTCCTGCTTTGACAACCTGCTTCTGTTGCAGGAGGATGACCCTTTGAGCAGCTAAGAGGCCTGGCTCTGCAGAAGGACTGAGTTTAGATCCCAGCCCAGTGGCTTTTGGGTGTATGAGTAAGGAGAGTACCCGCTTCAGCCGTTGCACTCAGGGCTTTGAGATCATCAGCATGTCACCTGTCGTGGTGACTTGGGCTGAGGTCTGCTGGTACAGCTGCTTCCACAGTCACCTCTAGCATCCCAGGACCTGCTCATGTCCCCACCCTGAGAGGTCACAGCCCTCTCCTTTCATCTAAGTAGGGTTAATAACGGGATAGAATATTATTTTTTAATTCAAAATGTACTGTCTAATATATTGTTTCTTCTTGGCCATGTGGCTTGCAGGATTAAGACACTTGTGGGGTCTTAGTTCCCTGGCCTGGGACTGAATCTGGGGCCACAGCCGTGAAAGCGCCAAGGCCTAACCACTGGACTGCCAGGGAATTCCCAATAATGGGATATAGCATTTAGTAAGTTCTGACTGAAGTCACAAAAAAAGTCACAGGTTTTCCACCAAATGGTGATGTGGAAATGGTGAACCTAACCCCAGGGCCCCCTGGCCATACCCCTTCACGTAGGAATCAGCCCCTGCCAGCTGATAGCCCCTGCCCACTGTCCCTCAACCCTCTGCAAACAGTAGCTATTATTAGTTCACTCCATGGATGGCTTCTGGGAAGTGGCCTCAAAGCTGACAACTAAAGGGAGGCTTTCATTTAAACCTCACTGGCTGGGGACATCCTCTTCATCTCTGAGCCCTGGGTCTAGGGGTTTTCTCAGGGTTGACTGGGAGCAGGCAGGGAGGGGCAAAAGGTCCATTGTGGAAGAGGACTCTCCCTGCCCAGCAGGCCCAGCCTGAGAGTCCCGGGCTTGTTCTCCAGGTCAGGCAGGAAGAGGTGCCCAGCCCCAGCCCAGCCTCGGCCCAGCCCTGCTTTGGGAATGGTCAGCGCTGCCGGGGTGTTTGGCAGGGTCATGGCCGTCCGTGGGAAGGTGGGCTGCCTCATCCTCTTGCTTCGCTTGTCCTTGGATCTCTCCCAGTGCCTTTGAGAAGGTGAGAGAACCTGGTGGCTCCCGAACCTGGAGGCGTCGTGCCTTCTCATCCTCATTCCCGAGCAGGTGACTGTGACACAGTCCTTTCATCCTGTGTCAGACCCTGCCTTTAGTCAAACTTTACCTTCTTACTTTCCCTAACAGTTCCCCTCACGGCCGTCCCCGAATTCAGTACAGTTCTTCATACTGTTGCTCAGGTCCATAACTTAGGAACCATCTTTTTTTTTTTAAGAATTTATATTTATTTATTATTTTTAGCTGTGCTGGGTCTTCATTGCTGCGCGCGGGCTTTCTCTAGTTGCGGCGAGTGGGGCTACTCTCTCGTTGCGGTGCACAGGCTTCCCACTGCGGTGGTTTCTCATGGAGCACAGGCTCTAGGGCTGACGGGCTTCAGGAGCTGCGGCTTGTGGGCTCTAGGGCACTGGCTCAGTAGCTTGGTGTACACGCTTAGGTGCCCCATGGCCTGTGGGATCTTCCCGGACTAGGAATGGAACCGGTGTCCCCTGCATTGCAAGGCAGATTCTTACCCACTGGACTGCCTGGAAAGCCCTAGGAGTCATCTTGAGTCTGGATTTTTTTTTTTCTTTTTCACCTCTGCCTCCCACCCCCAACAAATTCATGACTCTAAAGTCATAGGGGCTCCACTTTCTCATATCCCCCCACTGTCCTTCCTCCACAGCACTCTCCTCCTCTGCCCTCCATCCTCCTGTCCAGCTTCATCAGGACCGCTGCAGCAGCCGCCTCTCGGGCTCCCTGAGCACGCTCCACCTTCTACAGTCTATTCCCCTGGTGCGGCTGGAGGACCCAGTAGACAGTTGAATCAGACCCCAGCCCTGCTTACTGTCTTCCTTAACTTCCCATTGTATTTAGAATAAAATTCACTATATGGCCCTATTGCACTTAAAATCAAAACTTCTTTTCAGGCAAATAATAATCAAATCATTATATGTCAATTATATATCAATAAAAAAGACTCAAATTCCTCACCATGGTTTTAAGTCTATTCATTCATCTGGGGTTTATTAAGCTTCTACCTTAGATGTGAGTTCAATCCCTGGGTCAGGAAGTTCCCCTGGAGAAGGAAATGGCAACCCACTCTAGTATTCTTGCCTGGGAAATCCTATGGACAGAGGGTCACAAGAGTCTGACCCAACTTAGGAACTAAACAACAAACAATCTTGTGCCAGACACTGTTTCAGAGACTAGGAATATGACCAAAGATTCCCACCATCGTGGGCTGACATTCTTGAGAAAAGAAACTAAATAAAGCAGTTCTATTAGTAGTGGTGATCAGTATTCTGGGAAAAATAAAGCTGGGAAGGTGTGGATGCTATTTATAAAAAAGTGGTCAGGGGAGGTCTCACTGAGGAGGTGATATTTCCTCTAATCTTCAGGAGAGGAGTCTATGAGCCTTGGGGATCCAGTATCTAGGGAGAGTGTTGCAGGCAGTGGTAACAAGGTATCACTATGTTCAAAGGCCTTGAGACTGAAGCATACCTAGTATGTTGGAGGAACAGTTAGGAGGCCTAATGGCAGAAAGGGAAGAGGAACTAAAAAGCCTCATGATGAAGGTGAAAGAAGAGAGTGAAAAAGGTGGCTTAAAACTCAACATTCAAAAAATTAAGGTCATGGCCTCTGGTCCCATCACTTCATGGCAAATAGATGGGGGGAAAATGTAAACAGTGGCAGGTTTTATTTTCTTGGGCTCCCATATCACTGTGGACAGTGACTGCAGCCATGAAGTTAAAAGACCCTTGCTCCTTGGAAAGAAAGCTATGACAAACCTAGGCAGAGTATTAAAAAGCAGAGACATCACTTTGCCAACAAGGGTCTTTGTAGTCAAAGCTGTGGTTTTTCCAGTAGTCATGTGTGGATATGAGAGTTGGACCATAAAGAAGGCTGAGCGCTGAAGAATTGATGCTTTTGAACTGTGGTGTTGGAGAAGACTCTCACTGAGTGTTCCTTTGATAGCAAGGAGATCAAATCAGTCAGTCCTCAAGGAAATCAATCCCGAATATTCATTGGAAGGACTGATGCTGAAGTTGAAGCTCCAATACTTTGGCCACCTGATGAGGAGAGTCGACTCATTGGAAAAGACCCAGATGCTGGGAAAGATTGAGGGCAGAAGGAGAAGGGAGCGACAGAGGATGAGATGGTTGGATGGTATCACCGACTCAATGGAGATGAGTTTGAGCAAACTCCGAGAGATAGTGAAGGACAGGGAATCCTGGTGTGCTACAGTCCATAGGGTTGCAAAGAGGTGGACACAACTGTGGTAAAAGTTCAGAAAGGAGGGGAGAGTGGGAGGTGAGCTGGGAGAGACATGAGGACCAGCATGATCAGGATGTGGAAGAAAGATCTTGTGGGTTTGATTGAAACCCCAGGAGCCTCAGTGGTTTCAAAAGCTGGGCCAGAAAAAAAACAAAAACAAAAAAACAAACTGGGTTGGGCCAGGGCAAGGAAGGCCCCAGCAGCCTTTCCTCCTTTCCTTGACTTTGATGTGTGGTATCAAGGGAAGGTTCTGAGCAAGCGAGGGAGGGATTTGACCTGATTCAGGTGTTTGCAGGCTCCTTCTGGTTTCTTGTGAGAGAGTTGGGTGGTGAGTAGAGGAGCAGAGAGATGGTGAGGCTGCGGCAGAGGTCCAAGTGAAGACAGGCGAGGGTGCACAGGACCAGGGTGTGGCCACAGGGGAGGGGAACTGAGTGGAGCCCATACATACTTTGAAGATGGAACTGACAGAATTTCCTGAAGAACTGGATGTAGGGTGTGAGGAGAAAGAGGACACGGGGTGACTGCAAGCTCTGTTGCCTGCAAGCTGGGAGGATGGAGGCGCCATTCACTGGGACAGGGATGATCATGGAGTGACCAGGTTTGAGAGGAAGATCAGGGGCTCAGCTTTGGATATTTACACTAGAGACACCTCTTAATGTGACAATATCATTTATCTGTATTTATTTGTTTATTGCTGCGCCCCACCCCCAGCATTACCCACTTGAGAACTGATCACCCTTATGCTCAGAACCGTATCGTCAGCACCTGAGAACAGTGCCTGGCACACAGTAGGTGCTCAATAAGTGTCTACTGAATGAAGACAGATAAGTCCACAAAACCTTCTATTGATAACTCTCGAGTCAGCCAGTATCTATTCCAGTCTAACTCCCATGTCCATTTTGTGAATCCCGCCGGTGTTTGTTCAAATGTCCTCCTCCGCAAAGCCTATCCTGACTACTCTATTTACATTTCAGCTTGATTTTTCTCCGTAACACGAATCCCCTTGGAATATATTAACATATATATTATGTACTGAAAATTTTTTGTTTGTTGTCTCCCTTCACTAGAAGCTTCCGCGAGGGCAGGGAGTTTTATCTGTTTCGTTTAAGTGGCAACGCACACAGCAGGCGCTTAATAACCTTGTTGAATTTTTCTTGCAGAATGGGAAACATGCCACGCCTGAGCGGGTTTTCTTAGTCGGACGGCGAGACCCGCCTTACGAATCATCCGCGATCTGGCCCCGCCCACACGCAGAGGCCGGGCGCGCTCACGCGGGAGCCGGGGGCGCGGCTCGTCCACGAGCTAAAGGGCGGCGGGGAGGCG
This sequence comes from Cephalophus harveyi, assembly GCA_006410635.1. Taxonomy (NCBI): domain Eukaryota; kingdom Metazoa; phylum Chordata; class Mammalia; order Artiodactyla; family Bovidae; genus Cephalophus; species Cephalophus harveyi. The sequence continues at coordinate 135,300 of SJYT01036359.1, read as the reverse complement.
CGCTCTGCGCAGGCTCCGAACGCCCCGAGGCGGAGTCTCAGGGCCTTTTGCGTTAGGAGGCGCGCGCGCGGGAGGGCGGCGGCGGCGGCGGCGCGGTGCGCAGGCGCGGCGGGCAGTGCGCAGGCGCCGGCGGAGGGCGGGCTTGAAGCAGCTGAAGCGGCGGCGGCGGCAGCGGCTCGGGCAGAGGGGCGGGAGCAGAGGCTGGAGCGGACGGGCTCGGGAGAGGCGGCGGAATGGTGGACTACCACGCGGCGAACCAGTCGTACCAGTACGGCCCCAGCAGTGGGAGCAATGGCGCTGGCGGCGGGGGTAGCATGGGAGACTACATGGCCCAGGAGGACGACTGGGACCGGGACCTGCTGCTGGACCCGGCCTGGGAGAAGCAGCAGCGCAAGGTGCGTGGCCCTCGGGCCGGACGGGCTGGAGGGGGGGCGGTTCCGAGGGAGGCTGGGGGCCGGGAAGGGGCTGGGAGACCCTGAGACGGGATCGGAGGGTCTGTGGTGAGAACTGGGCGTCCTGAGAAGGAATCGGCGGGTCTGGGAAGGGGTTTGGAGTCCTGGAGAGGAGTTGCAGAACTTGAGCGGGGAATTGGGAGTCTGAAAAAATAATTGGCGGCTGAGTAGGGGATATGGAAATCTAAGACTAGGAATCAGGGAGCCCGAGGAAGGAATTGGAGCGTCTGGCCTGGGAATGAGGGGAAATCGGCGGGATGATTAGAGGAGACTCAAGAACGGAATTGGGTCTGAGGCGGGATGGAAGGGTCAGGATGGACTGGAGATGGTCAGAGGGAGAAGGGGGAGTCTGGAATGTGTGGGTCAGGATAGAATTCGGCATCGGGGGAGTCCGAAGAGGAGCTGGAGTATGAAGGGCGTAATTTGGATTACAGAATCCTCTGAAGAGGGTTGGAATTATGGGAGCCCCAGGGATGAAGCCCCTTTCATTCTAAAGGGGATGAAGATTCTGGAAGTGGGTGTGAAGGGACCCAGGGCTTGGTGGGTGAGGATGGGGAGGCTGCTAAGGAGGTCTGGACTCTGGCTCTGGTGGGAAAAGTCAGGAAGCTGTGAATAAGAGGTTTGGAAGGGGCGAGATATTATCAGGGGTGCCCTGTCCTACAGGGAAGAGGAGAAGATTGGGAGATAGAAGAGTTATTGGTGACGCCAAGGCCTCCTTGATGAAAGGCCGAAGGGGGATAGAGAGAATTTGGAGTATTCTGAGGAGGGGTTCTGAAGAATTGATGGAACGTAGACAAAGCTCAGCAAAGGGTTGGTGTTGCCGGAGGCAAAGGTAGCCTGAACGAGGTGAGAAAGGCGGGAGAGAATGGTCGGAATGGCGGCTGGTGGGAGGGAGGTGTGCGGAGTAATGAAAGTCTCATTAGAAAAGGAGCGTGTGATGGGTAGACCTCAGAGGAATTTGGGGGTGAGGGCTTCTGGAGGTGCCGTCCCAGGACTGGAGAGTGTGTTTATGTGTTGTGAAGGGAGAACAAGTTGTTTAGGGAGGAGGGGCTGAGAGTGTCCAGAAGAATTGTCTTTTGGGGGTGGTGATGAAGAGCTCGATCTAAAGCAGGGTCTGTTTTCAGGTGGCACGTTGGAGTGTGGAGGCAATTTGGGGGGACTCAGAGTGGGGAAAGGGAGATAAAAAGGAGTGGGAGGTGCAGAGAGGGTGGGGTGTGTGTCTGTGTGTATCTGTAGGTGTATAGGTGTGTGTGTGCACATAATCCAAGGTGGTAGAGAGCAGGGAGCTCCAAGCTGCTAGAAGAGAGGGTTTAGCGTGCGCAGGAAGAGCTAAAGAAAAGAAGGTGTTGAGGTGGGTGTGTGTCTTGGGAGGGGGCTGTTTCAAAGTGTGTGAAGAGGGTGGGAGGTACTTACTTAATTAGAGGCGTGTCCTAGGTTCTTCAGACCTGAATTTTCTTCGCGGATTCATTACCAGTTCCATGGCCTTGGGCAAGACCCTTGATCTCAGTGTGGTCCTGTCATCTGTGGAATGAGGAGGGGTCGAGGGAGTCCCTTCTGTGATTCTATGAGGGTGGATGTGTCTGGTGTTGGGAGAGTAGCAAGGGGTTTGAGTGCGGCTGGAAACCTCTTGAGGGTGTGAGCTGTTGCTTTGGAGCTTCCGTGCAGGCAGCCCAGGCCGGTGGGGAAAGGGTGAAAGGAACAGCTGTACCAGGCAGCCTGGGGTGGGGCCTGGCTTAACCTTGGGGTAAATTACCAACCTCTGCTTGAATTTCCTCATCGGTAGTTGGAGGCGGGTGGTGGTGGCGGCTCCTTGGTGATGTCCTTATCTGTTGCCCCACCTACCTCCGGGTGGGCAGGTTGAGATAATCTGACATAAAAATTCTTTTTGAGGGGAGAGACCTAGCCTCCGGTCTCAACAATAATTTACTGCCGGAGGCAATGCCGGGTTGAAAAAGGTTAAGAGTTGCTCAGAGACCTGGGAAGCTGGGAAGGGAACAAGGCGGGGTCCCTGGGGTCGGGTTTTTTTTTTTTTTTTTGAGAAAACCTGGGCTCCTTCTCCAGCTCCCGGTGCTGGGGGAGAGTGAGCTTTGGAGTCTCTTGACTCAGCTGGTGGGGAGTAGGGGCCTTCCCTGCCCCTCCCTTGCTGACTCCCACCCTCCCACAGTGACTCCCTCTGCTCGCTTCCACTCCCTTCTGGGACTCAGGGTATGTGCTCCTCCGTGGCTATAGTCTCCCTTGCCCGCTGGGTGAGGCCAGGGCACCCTTCAGGCCGGAGCAGGAACCAGGACTCACTGGCATCCCCAGGCCTGGCTGTGGTTGTGTCATCCCCCCCCCCCGCCATCCCGTCCTCAGGGACCAGGCACGGTGGAAGGAAAGGGTGGCTCACGGCCCCTCTTAGACCAGCTGGTTTAGATTCTCAAGACGGACCATATCCTAGCGTGTCCGACTTGATACAACTGTAGCAAATATTTACACGCAACTGTCCTTTGGGGGGAATATTTCACTGCTGTGTGCCTACCTATTTTGGGGCGGGCATCTTCTCTGAAATGGGGGAAGGAGTAATGGAAAGGAATATATAGATGAGTCTGTGCAGTTTTCTTCCTTCTAAGAGGACCCCCATCCCACCCCTCCCCAGACCGGGTTTTCCTGCCTGGCAGTGGCACTTTGGCAAGTGACAGATTGCCCTTCTTGCCCCTCTAAGGCTGAGCCACAGACCACAGAGAGGGTGGCGGTCCTGTGAGTGCGCTGTGTGTACTCTCACGCTCTAAAAAGCTGTGTCCAGGACAGCTGTAGGCCCCTTAAAGCGTGTGGCAATTGAATTCTTCTAGGAATTAAGCAAGGTTTAGCCCAAGTCAGAGGGTGCCTGTGGTTCCCAGTGGTTCTCATATCTACCTGAAGCCCTTCTGAGGACCCTTGTAACCAAGGCATTACCTGATAAGTAGGTTATGCAACAGTTCTGATCTGGGAAGGCTCTACGTATTTTCTCCAGGGGTGTGGGGGGGAAGGACTGTTCTGGTCTTTGAACAAATTCTTGAGCAATTATAGCTCTGGGCCAGAGCTCCCTCTCCCAGTTTCTGAAAGAGGCTTGAGTAGCCTTGCCGCCCCTGCTCTGCTGGACAGGTGAGGGCACTTGATAGCCACTCCCGAAGTTCTCAGCGCAGCAAGAGAAACTGCCTCCTTTACTAAGCTGGCGTGGTCGTGGAGACATCACTGACTGCTCACAGGGCCTCAGTGTTTAGACCCTGACCTTTGGCTTGGGCTCTATTGGATTTGAGTTAATTATTTGAATGTTCTGATGGTGTCTTGTTTTCCTCCAAGTAGGGTTGTTTTTCTTTCTTTTTTTTCCTTTTAGGCTGATGATAGAGACCTCAAAGTAGCCATCTGTTATTTTGTTCCATTACTCTTAATTGCTTGCCTCTTAGGAACTGGCTGAGACTAGCAGATCCTTAGCAGTTTTTAAAAATGGAATAAGTTACTTACTGAAAACCAAAACCAAAAAAAAAAAAAAACCCAGACTCAGTTGTCATCTAGAATTAAAGACTGTACCTATGTGAGGTGGAGAAGGAAATGGCAACCCACTCCAGTATTCTTGCCTGGAAAATTCCATGGACAGAGGAACTTGGCAGGCTACAGTCCATGGGGTCGCAAAGAGTCGGACATGACTGAACGACTAAAACACACACACACACACACCCCTATGTGAGAAGGGGGGCAGGTATTCTTTTTGTCTGCCTGGGAGAGGGGTGGGGAAAGGTACTCAGCTGCTAGCTTCTGTCCTCGGTTACTCCCCCCTGCCCCAAGTTTTAAGAACAGGGCTTTTCTCAGAAATAGAGACACAGACAAAGGGAACTCATGTGTGGATACCAAGGGGGTAAGGGGTGGGAGGAGTTGGGGGATTGGGCTTGACACATACGCTCCTGGTACCATGTAGAAAACAGATAACCAATGGGGACTTGCTGCGCAGCACAGGGAACTCTGCTTCACGCACCGTAGTGACCTTAATGGGAAGGAAGTCCAAAAGGGAGTCGCTTTGCAAAATGATTCCTTTTTCTGTACAGTAGAAACTAACACAACATTGTAAAGCAACCGTACTCCAGTGAAAATTAAAGAGAAGAGCAAGAAACAGGGCTTTCCTGCTGCCTGCCTAAGAGGTGAGGCGAGGGAGGTTGGCCAGAGTGCAGTGCCCCTTGTAGCCACTCACACCCATTCAGCTGAGGGTTGCGATCCAGGTGGTGCCGTGGAGTGGCGCCTACTGCTTCATCTAACTTGTGTCATTCTCTGCGCTCTAGGGCATAGGCAGGATTGCCCTCTGCCTTTTGAAACACCCTCCCTGAGACCAGCAAGGAGGCTCCTTTGGCAGTGGGGAGCTGACTCACTGTGCAGTTGGAACTGGTGCTAAATAGTTCCATTTAATGGCAGCTGACGGCCTGGCCTCGAGCAGGCTGCCTCATGGGAGAAGTTTGGTGAGAAGTATTGGAGGAAAACAACCCTGGAAATGAGGGTGGGGTTTTAACATCCAGGTGCGGCTGGTGCTGTCTAACTCCTGAGATGCAGTCCGGGAGGTCAGTGAAAATGTAGGTTTGCACCCCCAAAGGGCTTCCTCGGTGGCACCGTTGGTAAAGAATCCGCCTGCCAGTGCAGGAGATGCAAGGGACGCGAGTTTGATCACTGGGTCCGGAAGATCCTCTGGAGTAGGAAATGTCAACCCGCTTCAGTTCTCTTGCCTAGAAAATTCCATGGACAGGGAAGTCTGGCTGGCTGTAGTCCATGGGGTCGCAGAGTCAGACACAACTGAGTGCACACAACAGCCTCAACAACAGCAGCCACACAAAGTGTCCTCTGAATTGGACGTCAGAGGAGCAGGGACAAGGCTGGATTCCAGGCTCAAGGCTCTGGCGTGGGGAGTTCTGCCATTTAAACATATACTCCAGTCACGGCTGAGTTTGGCCAGACAGCCCCCTTTTACAGAGTTAAGTGAGTGAGTAGTACAAGTTAGCTGGCAGCTCTGGTCTAGCAGATGACAGCAAAGAGAATGAAGCCAAAAAGGCATCGATTTGGGAAGACTCAGGAATCTCTGAGATGGTTGAGATGAACACTTCTGGCTTTTTACATATTGATTTATAATGTGCCGGGAATTGTACAAGCCTTTGACCAGACTTAGGGTTGTTCTTTTTTTTTTTTTTAAAAAAGGATTCCCTTTTATTTTGTGGGGGAGAAGGAGAGGGAAAGGGCAAAGATAATTAAGGAACAGCTGTTTGCTGTCCCTGTCACTTACTCATTCAAGTTTTCTGAATGGCTGAATTAATCAGCATGTTTATCTCTTCTCTGGCATTCAGAATGTTCTAGATCAATGGTTTTCCCAGCTTTACCCTTATTTCCTTCACTTAGTGATGTCCCTGTTTTCATCTGTCTGGTCACTTCTTTTCCGTCGCTTTTATTTTGTGTATTTATTGTACAGAATAACAAAAGCACTCATGTTACTTTGTCTTCCTCCCTGCCCCCCACCCCCTTCTTTTTTCATGGAAATCGGAGGTGAGTGATAGCAAGTTGGTAATTCAATGGCAGTGGTAACTGAAACACTGACCTACTAAAAGGTGGGCGGAAGCTTCCACTTGACTTGATACAAATCCTGTCATCCAGGGAGGTTTGAAAGACATCTTTATGTCCCTGGTAGTTTGAGAACTCCAGATTGTTCTCCTTCAGGATGAAGTTCAACTTCTAAACATCAAAGCCTCAAGCGAAATTATGAGGAAACTTAGTTTTACAGTGTTGCTCGTCTAGACGCCAGAATTTGTTATAAAGTGTCTGCAAGTGGCACAAGTAACACTTGCTTTTCTTCAGGAAGGTTTATGAGTTACATTTTAGTTAGTAACCCAGGTATCAGGAAGTATAAGGTTCAGTGAGTCAAGCGAAAGTAGAAATCATTTAAAAAGTCCAGCCTCTGTTTAAAGAGTGATCTTATTGGGAGGAAAAATTAACCGACTGGTTGGAGGAGAAGGATCTGCCTCCAGCAGAAAAGGGAGAACTCTGTATACATTTAACTGGCAAACATGTCCTTGTGTCAGAATTTTTGTCCAAGTAGCAGTCTCTCTGGGCTTATAAAAACCCCAGAGACATTTGTCTTGGTGTTGTGCCTTTTTCCATTGTGTTGTTCTTTCATGTCTTTCCCCCTCCCCTCGTAAACAACAGATGCATTAACTTGGAATGTCCATGGAAAGTCTTTGAAAGCCGGTTGGTGTAACTTGGTTGCCATCTCTTTAGTCTGAGCAGCAATTACTCCAGAAGAGGCCAGTGGCCTTTTTTCCCTTAGATGTAATTAACTGAAGTAGCCTCTAAAAGCAAGTGAATTGAGCTTTAACTTGGGATTTGCTATTTGCCACCTGTTTCTGTACTGGCTCCTGCCTTCCTGGGATGGGATAAGCCCCAGCTTCCCCAAGAGTGAAGACCATCCTGTGCTTCCAAGAAGGCACAGTAGCTCTCCAGCCAGAGCAGCCCTCCTCATCCCTACATCATGCTTGGCTCCGTACTTCCTAAACTACAGTCATTTGTGATTTTTTCCATAGCCCGCTTTTGCTTTTATATACTTAATAATATTCTTCTAAGTCAATTTTGCCTTTTTAAACTAAAGTTTTAAAGGGGAAATTTATGTGAGTATTGCCAGTGGAAACCCCAGCTTCCCTGGCCATAAATAGAAGGAAACTGCAAAAATAAAACAGGCTGGAAAGAAAACAATGATGTGAAGTTCTAGCCTGCTGCAGGGTCTAGGCCTGAGGCCTTTCTCCCTTTGTCAGGAGGAGATTGGCAAGCCTCCGGGAGGTGTTAGAGACCCAGAGAACCAACCAAGCAGAGACTTTCTTTTTGATGTGTTCAGAAGGTAGACAAGAGAATCAAAGGGAGTAACCTTCTCGAAGTCATTCAAGTTTCAGTGGAGAGCGTGGATAACTCTTAACCTGTGGTGTGCTTGCCATGCATGGAAAAAACGTTATCTCACTTGACCCTGGAAACATTCTGAGAGTGGCAGGGCAGAGTGACTCACCCAGGAACATGCCACCCGTCCTGCCTGCCTGGCCTCCCACCGTACTACCCATGAACACGTCTCTCAGGACTGAGTGGCTTCTGGGTTTTTCTCTGCATTCAAATGTTATGGTTTTTTTTTTTTTTTTTTTTTCTTGAGAAATCAGGGCCACATTCTAAGTAAAAGAATTGTGGGTTTATCCCTTGTTCCTCACATTGCTTTTTCTTTTTAAAATTTTATTTATTTATTTTGGGCTGCGCTGGGCCCTTGTTGCTGCGTGGACTTTTCTCTAGTTGCAGAAGCAAGGGCCACTCTCTAGCTGTGGCATGCAGGCTTCTCATCGCAGTGGCTTCTCTTGTTGCGGAGCATGGGCTCTCGGGTGCACGGGCTTCAGTAGTTGCAGCTCCCGGGCTCTAGAGCACAAGCTCAATAGTTGGGGCGCACGCATAGGCTTAGTTACTCTGTGTCTCGTTGGATCTTCCTGGACCAGGGATCGAACCCGTGTCTCCCGCATTGGCAGGCAGATTCTTTACCACGGAGCCACCAGGGAAGCCCCGCTTTCTCTTTGTAAGGCTCCAGCTTCCTTACACAAACACACTTGAAGTTTTGGGCTGCTCTTCTAAGTGTGAACCACCCTGCTGCCCCATCTGCGTATTTGCATCCTCAATTCAGAAAGGAAAGCAGTGCCCTCCTGCTGCGTTAAGAAAGGCTGATTTCAATGTTCTGCTTCCAACTAAGAGAGCAGAACAGATTCTCTGTCTCCGAGTGGAACTCTGGACAGGGGCAGAAGTAGCTGTAAGCGGCAGATTCTGCTCCACAGAACACAAGTGAAGTCATCTCGGGAACTATCCTCGATGGTGTTGAGACGATTGAATGGGATGCTGGAACACCAGCAATACAATAGCATTTGTGTCTTCAGCTTTGGGCAGGAATAAAGAAGACATTGTGGTTTGTTTTATGGTTTTTAAAGTCCCCCCTCCCCTCCACCCCTGGCAAAAGGTGTGGGGCTGAGTGATGTCTGTTACTGGCTTTCTAGTGGGTTTTTCTTTTCATCTTTCCCCCCCTCCCTGAGGGATGGTGAGAGTGGGTGGAAGCCGCAGTCTAGGTGGATGGGAGGCAGTGCGGAAGGCAGGCCGTACACCTTCCTTCTCGTTCCCCACGTGTGACGGGAATGCATTTGGTCTTTTCACCTCCAAAGAGCCCAAGATGAAGGGTTTCCATATCTTACCTCCTGACCGTTAAAGTCTCTGATTGCAGCTCCAAGAATGTCTTAATTAACAGCCATCCAGGATGGGGGCATGACAGGAAGTCAAATAAATGCATTTCTCTCCCCCTTCTTCTTTTTATTTTTAATACACATTTAATACACCGAAATACACGTTTCAGTGGCAGAGAAGGCCAGTTGGAGGTTAGGGGAAACACCACAGGAGGAAGCTTGAAAGTGAGCAACCAGAGCCACCCTGGGAGGTTGCCTGAGGGGGTGTCACACCCAGAGTCTGTGGGTCTCCAGCCAGTGTTATTGGAAAAACAGGCCTCCCTCTACATGGGCAGTGCTGGAAGCCGGCGCTTCAGTCAGCCTCACCGGCCTCGGCATGCGCCCTCGGCATGGTGTGCACCATCGGCATGGTATGCCCGTGCGCAACCATCAGCACGCCGGTTCGCTTTGATCAGTCTCGGTCAAGGTGTGTGTGAAGGTCTTTAGTTGATAACATTGTGGAAACCAGGCTGCTTAGCGTTTCAGAGATGTGTCTGTGCCCTGGCGGCAGCGCCGGCTCTTGGGTAGAAGCACAGTGCTGCCAGCCGGTCCTCAGGAAAGTGTCCACATTCGTGGTGGCCATGCTGGGCCGGGGGACCTCTGTTCTCTGGTGCACGGGTCAGGCCAGTCTGTTTCATCGATGAGGAGTGAGTGTATTTGTAAGAGAGAGAGGAGAAGATGAGTACACGTGAAAGCCGCTGTTGGCTTTGTGGCTGAGGCGAGTGCTTTTTCTCTAGGCATTTAGAGTTGGAATCTCAGCTATGTGACTTCTTAACAGCAGGGCAAAATGTGCCTGCATCTTTTGCCTGCTTTCGCAAACACTGACAAATTTTAAAAGAACTCTAAAGTTTCCAGCAAATCCCAAGCACAGTTCATCCCATGATAACATTTTTTTTTTTTAAACAAGCCACATCCTTCCTCCTCCATCTCTGCCAGTAAATAAACCTTTTTCTCCCCCATTACTCCCACCTCTTTCCCCTGCTCTCTTTTCTTTAAGGAAATGAGTATCTTTACATTAAATCTTTGTGTCTGATGGAAATATTAAATGTCTCTTGGGCTGTTGCTGGCATGAATTATGTGGGGAAGAGTCAGATTTTTAAAGAAGTTTTACAGGCTGGTATGATCTTCCAGTTCTGGCCTATGAAGTATAAACTCCATTTCAAAATTCAAAATGTCTGGAAGCAGCCAGCTTGCCAGGCTAGTTCAAGGGCAGTCTGATGAATCAACCCTTCTTACAGGCTGTCTGCTAACCAGCCCTGGAAGGTATCCAGCCGGTAAACATCACCAGGATCGTCAGGCAGTTTTTCCTGTGTGTGGTTGGGGGCGGGAGGAGGAGGAGGGATCACTGGAGCTACGCGGCCAAGTCTGGTAGGATGTGACTTTCTGTAAAACAGAAAGGTCTAGAAAGGTCTATATCAAGATGTGTTTTTCCAAGATGTTAGGCCTGTAGTCATCCAGCACCGAGTGTACTGGTGGAGTGAGAGGAAATACCTAGACCAGTTGGGACCGGGGGAACCTTTTTAACCATTTTGGGAAGCAAGTTTTCCCTTTCCTTTTGTAACTTTCACTGACTCAGTGACTCAGGGACAACCCATGGAAGAGAATTCAGTCCGCTGAGAGCAGTGAACCATTTCAAGAATGGTTGATTGATGGATCATGGCCCAGAGCCGTGGAAGGTCAGGGAGTGGCACTGGGCTCCTACCCGCCATACGGAAACACCCCAGAGATTCAAAGGGAACCAGCTTTGACCATAAAAATACAAGACTCGTGACTCACAGCGCATTGAGTTCTCCTTGCAGCTACCTTAAACTTGAGAAAGTTCTGGGCCTCTTTATAAACAGCCACAGAGCTGGCCTTGCCAAATACGGCCTGCTCCAGGGCTACCGGGTCAGCCTAGGAGACAACTTTCTTGCCTAAAAATAAGTCTATGTTCCTATCAAACATTCCAAGCATAGTTTAAACATGAGACTTGTGAGTCGCAGTTCAGGCCTCGTGGGTTCAGTTACGCCAGAGCGTGGGCAGTTGAGGGTCTTTGGGGAGCTTGGTTCCCCACTTTGGGATTGGCCCCTGGCCACCAAGGAAATCAGATGACCAAATGAGAACCACCTCCCAACTCATTTCTTTATGTTCCTGATCCTCTCACAGGCTGGTGGGGAGACAGCAAGCACGTAAATAAAACAAGGTAATTTCAGATGGGATTATGCCCTGTGGATTTAATAATAATAGCAGCTAGCTAGGACTTGGCTTGGTACTATTCTAAGAGCTTTATGTGGACTGACTCATGTAATCCTGGGAGGCAGGTATTGTCACCTCCCCAGGACAAGTGTGGAAATGAATCCTTTGAAGTTGAAGCCACTTGCCTAAGTGACAGTGCTAGGATTTGATCCTACAGGGTCTGACTTTCAAGCCATGTTTACACTACACTACAGTCTGGTGATTGGGAATAGCCTGGGGAGAAGTCGGTCAGGGGAGGAGGGCAATGCTGGTACTTTGGATCAAGAGGAAGATCTCTGAAGACTTGACAGTTTAGCTGTTCCCTAAGGGATGAGATGGGGTCGCAAAGAGTCAGACACGACTGAGCAACTGAACTGAACTGAAGGGATGAGAAGGGTGGCTCGGTGGTAAAGAATCTACCTGCCAGTGCAAGAGACGCGGAAGATGTGGGTTCAGTCCCTGGGTTGGGAAGATCCCCTGGAGAAGGAAATCGCAACCCACTCCAGTATTCTTGCCTGGAGATTCCCATGGACAGAGGAGCCTGGCGGGCTACAGTCCATGGGGTCACAAAAGAATTGGACATGACTTAGCAACTGAACAGCAACAGTCACAGGGGATAAGAAAAAGGGGAGGATGGCTGTCCCAAGCAGAGGGAAGGGAAGTATGGCAGCCCTGAGCAACAGAAAGTTCAGGATGGTCAGAGCAGGGCATGTACAGTACAGAAGATGGGCAGAGCCGGTCTCTTGGAGCTTTGTTGGAAGTGGTGATGAGGCCCAGGGTCTGTAAATGCAGTCCTTCCTTCTTAGACTCCAGGAGGCCAGGAACCTCACGCTCCCAGAATTCTGGCCCTGCCAACGCTTTCCACTCAGGCCCCCTAGACAGGCCAAACCAGACCTGACTTCTAAAGTGGGAACCCCAGGACCACAGATTATTAAACCAAACAAAGGCTTCAATTATCTCTATGATCACAGCTCCAGGAGACACCTGTGTTTGATTAAAGCGTTGGTAACTTCTGAATCTGGAGTTTTATGGCACTGTGTTCTCATATGGCTTGGTCGTGTCTCTCTCAGAGAGCTTAACTTCTTTCCCCACCATCAAATTCCAGCTCCCTTCTGGCTCATCAAGAGGCCGCGGGATTCATAAAGTATCTTTGGTAAAAATGTTGTGTCTCCCTCTTTGAAGTGGGAAGCCAGGAAGGTTTTTTTTTTTTAAGCTGGCTCTTCTAGGCACCCCCGTTTCGCTGTAAACCTCTCTTTCATTTACTCAGTATTGCACCGTCGGTTCCTCTGGTCAGGTGGGGCTGTAGCTAGGACGCCTCTAGTTCAGAGAGGCGGACTTGCAGGCTGATTCATTCTGAGGCGTCCAGCTTTCTGTCCCCCGCTGGAGGCCGGTCCAGGAACACCGTAGTTTGCATTTGGCCCGTGGCTCCCCTGTCAGAAGGCACACCTTGTCAAACTAGTTGTGTGGCTTTGACTCAGCAAGGGAGGAACGCTGACAGCGCTCGGGGCTATCCATGGACACTCCTGACTCCATACACACGGCGCCGGGCAGGAAGCTAAGTTCAGGGATCATGCGGTGTCTATCAGGTGAGCTTGGGCTGGAGTTCTCTCTGCCCTAGCTGCAATCCAGCAGCAAAAACCATCCCTTCTGACAGAATTTAAAGGAGCAAGTGAATATGAAGGTGGCCTGCAATGGCCCGGCCAGCCCTGCTGCGTCCTCTGGAAAGAAGACGGAGAGGTTTCCATTCTCCTGGCAGCGCACCCATGTGAACTTGTTAAATCCTTTAAGTAGCCGTATAGGAGGGGAGATAAAAGTGTGTGTTTTTATCCCTATCCCCTTAAATATAAAAATAAAACTTCCCCCTTATAAAATTGATTCAGAGTGGGAAGGAAGTCTACGGCAAGTAGAAAACGGGTCCAATTATATTGAACTCGTACCCCATGTTTGGGAGATGGCTGTAAGTTTCCACGATGGGTGGCTGGCTTCTCATGCATTTATGTTGCGGTGAACCTGCACCAAGCTGTCCCCACAGATAGAAGAGGCTTTCTGAGGGAGGAGGCTGTCTCTTTCCACCACGCTGCAGAGACTTGGAAGGATTCTTGAATGACTTCACTCGGGTAGCGGTGTTGGGCCCGCTGACCGAAGCGGGTCTGCTTTTGATAGCCAACCAGCATCTTGTGTAACATGAGTTGGGGCTTCGAGGGCCCTGGAGTCCGGCGCTCAGGTAGAAACATGACCGCCAGGGCCCTCAATAGCCTCTGCTGGGCCCCTGTGCAGAGCAGAGCTCTGCACCAAGCCTTTGCGGGTATGAGAAACCGGAGACCCGGCCTGTGCTCTCAAGGAGCTGGCAGGGTAGCTGGGGCGAGAGCGGAGCCACATGAGACCTCAGGAGGACACCAAGCGGCCCCAGACAAGCCCACAGCACTCTAGCCGTGTCCCGGGAGAGGAGCAGGGTGAATAAGGGCAGGTGGGGTCAGTCATGGAAGCCTTCGTAAAGGAGGTGAGTGTGGTGGCGGGCAGGTGTCTGGGGGCAGGCATTAGGGGATCCCATCCCGCATGTGCAGTTGGAACAGCCTTCCTTAGCTGCCTTCTGTAAGCAGTCCCACCAATTCCTCCCCTCAGTGAGCCATCTCTTTGGGGAGTTTCCCATTCGAGGCAAGGCACCATGTTCAGTATGTCTCAGCCATCTATGCGTTTGAACCTCTGCATTGCAGGACCCCAGCTTCCGAGTCCCTATCCACTCATAGGTCCTGTGGCTTTCAGGGATCTAGGGGGCAGGCCAGACCCTTCTCCCCAGGTGGGCTTTGGCTCTCACTACTCCTTTTGAGGCCTGTGCTTTCTTCAGCTTGCTGACGGTCCCTCCTGAATAAGCACAGGCTTCAGAAAAGAGGAGCAGAGAACACCCCCTTCTCCTGACCTCTTCTGTCCCAGGGCTTCTTCAGGCCTTGCTCCTTACTTCTGGGTAGGTGATGCTCGGCACTGCCTTCTAGTCCAGATGACACCCACAGTGGGGAACAGCGGTTCTGTGCTGATCTGGAAATGAATGGGGTCGAGTCCCGCTGGCTCGGCGCACCACAGTAAACACACTATTGTTGGCATGAGGGTAGCCTCCAAGTGTTCTGCCTCGAGAGTTTATTCTTGCCTGCCAGCTCAGCTTCCAGGTGCTATTCTTTTCTTTAAATAAATGCCTTCAACTGGCCTGTGCAATGTAAGAGTTCCCATCCCAGGAAACACTCAAGTGTGTTTAAAAAAAAAAAAAAAAAAAGGGCAAACCAACAAACTCTCCTCATTCAGATGCTCATGGGCCAAATGTGTGACTCAAATACTGCAGTGCCCTTCATTTGCTTTCCCAAAACTGGCATATTCAAGTGGCTCGCTGGCCTTGCTGTGAGATAAGGTGGGGTAGCTGGCCCAGGCCTCTTTCTTAGACTGTGTGTGTGGTTTCAGGTTGGGCTTTTTCCTCCCTTCAGGTGATGCTTGAGAGCCACGCAGCGCAGCTCATGCGTGTCGCGGCTGAAATCCTCCAGTAGGACCTGGCCAGCATCTCTCCGACCTCGCTCGGGATCAGGAGCTCTGCCATGGAAGGATTTGGTGGGGTCAGTGAGGGTGGCAAGTGCCGCCTGTCCTGAGCCAGGCTCTGTCGCCAGGGCGCCGAAGCACTGCTTCCGCTGCCAGAGCTGCAGGCTGTTAGCATGGCCAGTTCCTGTTTCCTTATGGTTTCCAGGCGGAGTCTACCTTAATCCTTAAGAGGTGACTCTTTCCCTGCTTTTCAAAGGCAGAGTGGGGAGGGAGGTGGACTTCCTTCCAGGAGAGAATAGGGGCTCACTCATTTGTAGCTGGGGAATCTACATTGCTGTACCCACACTTGGGGAGAGGTTTCAGGGAGGGGGGGGATGTTGCAGAACATTCAGGAACAGAAAGTTTGTTGCAGGAACCCAGGCTCTGGAAAGAGATGCCCGCTCAGCCAGTGGGTGAGCTGGTGGGTGGGTGAGCCGATAGCACCCAGCCTGCCCACCAGACGCCAGGAGGCGGCTCAGATGTCATGGGGATCCAGGCTGTCTCCTGTCTCCAGCAGCTGCAACCCGGGAGGGGGTGTCGAGAGCACTGCCGCTCCTGTGCGAGGGCGCTTCTGGCGACAGAAGCAGGAGGCAGTGAGAGGTATGGGGTGGGAAGAGGGTCAGAGCAGAGCCTTCAGAGGGGGACAGAACTGGGCTCAGTACCCAGAACTGGACTCCTCCACCTACTGGTTTTGTGGCTGTGGGCGGAGCTTAAGCCTGTGTCCTCCTTTGAAAAGGGCCACCATCCTACCTCACAGGATGACTCTAAGATTAAATAAGAGAAAGAGTGTGTCTGAAGCACTTGGCACAGTGCCTGGCACCTTGTCAGTCCCAATTCATGTAGCTTCTCAGAATTCTTTCGGCAGCTCACCATCCTACGTCCAGGTGGGGTCTGCTGCTGGCGTCTGCTCTTCAAAGGAGTTGGAAGGGTCTGCTGAAACATGCAGCTCAGTGGAAAACCAAAATGTAATGTATCCTCTTGCCTAAAGCCCTCCCCCAGGGAGCTCTGAACCCTGAACCCAGCCAGGGACTTCAAAGCAGGATCCACTGTCAAGGGGCAACTGGAACGTGAGACGCAAGTGACATGACGAAGCCCTGTCCCGGCCTCTGGGTCCATCTGGGCCTCATTACCTGGGACGTGGCTCCGTGTTTCTGAGTTGCCAGCCCTAAACAGTTTTGTGTCTGCATGAGCCCCGGGCAGGGCCGGCAAGGCTTTTTTTGTAAGTCACCTTGTTACTAAGTTTAGAGTCAGCCTAGGGGCTCTTTCTCAGGTCCTCTTCTTTCCCTGTCCCCTTCCTCACAAAACAAAAAAAAAAAAAAATCCTTATCAACTCAAGTTAGAAACAACCTCCAGCCAGTCAGGCCACCTTCTTTCAACTGGTGATCAAGTGGAAAGAAGAATGGCCTCCCACTGATAAGCCCCAAAATAACCGCCCAAAAGTGCTGTCAGACGGGAGCCTTGCTCAGCTGCTGGTCCAGAATGTTGGGCCTTCTAGAGCAGTGGTCCCCAACTTTTTTGGGCCCAAGGACCGGTTTCTTGGAAGGCAGTTTTTCCATGGACCGGGGAGGGGGGATGGTTTTGGGATGATTCAAACACGTTACATTATTGCACACTCTATTTCTATTGTTATTATTAATACATCAACTCCACCTCAGATCATCAGGCATTAGATCCCAGAGGTTGGGGACGCCTGTTCTAGAGGGCTTAGAGGAGCGCTACCGCCTCCTTCCCCCAAGCACTTCTCACGCCGGCTCCATCCTCTTTTCCTCCTGCCTCCTGCCACCCCCTCCCCTTCCCGAGGTCACTTCCTGATGCCATTCTTCAACTTAGCCCCTATCCCCCCCAAAAGCAATCAAATCCACAACCTAATAAGGAAAAAGAATGAGGAGAATGTCCGCCTCCCAGCCTCTCGCCTAACAGGGCGCAGGCCCGCAGCAAATTTGGAAAATGTTACAACGGAGTGACAACCCACTGGTGGGAGGTGGGAGTGGGGCCCGTTTTCAAGAGCTGCCCATTGCCAGCTGCAGGCAGGACCCTGCGGGAGGGCCACCTTGCTTGCGCTTTCTAAACCAGGTGGTTGACACCCTGCTCACACGCTGAAGTGCGAGGAAAGTAACATCAGCTGCACCTCCAGCTGGGACTCGCATGCTTGGGGTGGGGCAGGGACAACACGCATGCTTGGGGACAACACGCGTGCTCGGAGACACCTCCCCTCCATTGCAACTGGGACTCTGCAGATCCTAACCCTTTCTGCCTCTGAGATGAGCAGTTTTCTTCCCCTCCACTGTGCCAGAGTTAAATTAGCCCTGGCATTAATGAAAACTTGTCAACACTTAGAGTGGTCCCCCTCCCCCGAAACCTGTCACCCCTCCTACATCATTATCCCGGGGCACACCAACCCTTTCCTGACGCAGTTTCCATTCTCCCTTTTCTCCATGGAAGGAGGGACAAGCCCCTCTCCGCGGGGGAGCCCCGGGGAAGGGGGCCGGCTGAGCCAGACCTGCTTGTTTGGGAAGGTCAAGCTTAGTAATTAACCTGAATGCTTCAGGGAGGGGATGAAGAAGGAACCAGGCCTAAGGATGTGCCAGGCCTTTCAAATGGCTAATTATCAGCAGGCATGAGGTCATCCGTAAATACATCTAATTCTTTTGCTGTAATTAAGGTGCTCATTAAAAGTGCAGGGAGGTTCTATTTTATTTTATTTTTTTCATTAAAGGAAAAAACACAAAAAGGCCTTTGTTTCGAATTGACAGGATGGCTTAGAACAGGCGAAGGACTCAAGGCACAGGACTAGTTTCCTGCCGAAAGAGCCTTTACAGGAAATTCACTGCAAACAATATTGGTGACCCTGCCAAGGAGGCAGACCTGGGTGATGTCATTGTTCGAAGCTGTCACCACCGCCAAGCCTGGCCTTGGGGGAGGAGGGCTGGTGAGATTAGAAAGGGTTTGTGTGTGTGTGTGTTGTCTAGAAGAGGCAAGTCAACTGAAAATCTGGGTGGGAGAGAAATCACAGGTGGGGGGAGGTCTTTGGAATATTCTTAGCTAGGTTCAACTTTCTTATTTTTCCAAGTTTAAGAAAATTCTCTGTTACTATGTTTGCGCCTCAAAATGCTGTTTCTTTTTCAGAGACAGCCTTTTCTGAGCCATTCCTCGTTTTGTGCTTTCTTGGGTAACTGGCTGTTACACTCTGGGATTTGTGGCCCACAAGGCAGGAAGTTAGACACCAGGTAAATGCTTGCTACTGCTTTTCTCGGGGGGAGAGTCTCCATCACTGAGTGTGGAAATGGAGACACAGGACTAGATTACCATATCTGCTTCTTTCACAAAAACCATTTTGGAAAACCACCCAATGCCAGCAAATGGGCATCTGTGAGTCGCTAACCTTCCCATGTACCTCCAGGAAGTGTCTGGAGCATCTGTGAAAAAAGGACAAAGCTTTGCATCTTGTCATTTTTTTCTGCTGGCCGGAAGTCTAACAGAGAGGCATAAACACAGTCTTCAAATGAAAGCAACAAAAATAAACTCGAACCAGCCCTGCGTGAAGACATTAATGCAAAATATGCCAGCCGGCTTACTATTTATATGGCACAAGGCAGTCATCAGATCTAGGCCTGGGCTAAGGAGGGTTATGTCTTTTGAGGTGCCTGTTCCTTAGAATTTCAAATAACCCAGGGGTGATGTACTCAGACGGGGTTATAACGCTGTGTCTCGTTTCATGCTTTGCCCAGTTCAGTCTCTGGCTAAAACCTCTGAAATGCTAATGCAGGATCAGGATACAGTTCAGAGTGGCCCCCTCCCCCACCCCGCACCCTCCCCTCCTTAAAAAACATCCTAACAGCTTTAGAAGGAAGTGTGAGGATTGAATAAGATAGCCGTAAGTTTCCTGTGGTTCACATCCTGTAATCGCTTAGTGTTCTTTTTTTTTTTTCCCTCCTCACTCAACCAACATTTACCCAGACACTCACAGGGTTAGGTTTAGAGATACAGCAGGGAAGAAAACCAGCCTAATTCCCATCCTCATAGCAGTCCCATTGTGGAGGGGAAGGTGGACTATAGGTAGAATGCGTTAGCAGTCTATAGGCCCGTTGACATTGCCTCCTTGGGTTCAGAAAGGATCTTCCCAACAAACCCTGCGTGTCTTGGAGCTCAGGTGTTCCGGCTGCCTCCCTTAGAAATCCACCACCAGCTGAGTCCTGAATGTCTGGTTCTCGGTGTGTGGTTTTGTAAGTTTCCCAGGGCTGAGGAGTCACCTTGGGATCCCACTTTTCCTGGAACTGTCCTGACGTGGGACACGTTGCTAGAAAGGGCCAACAGATCTAGGCAAGAAGGAGGCCCCTCCTGGCCAAGGAAACCAGAGTTGGCAGGCATTCCCCCAGGAGCGGCATTTCTAGAACATCTATGTGGGGAAAGCTTCAGTGCCCTAGTCCAGTCCGAAGTGGGTGGATGGGGCCAGGTCTGGAAGCTGCAGACCTGCTGCTTTTGCTCAGATGGAGGATATGCATGAGGCAGCTGGGGAGAAGCTGGTGATGGGGCTGGTGGCCGACACCACCCCAGTGCCTGGGGAGATGGTTGCCTTTGGGTGGCTCGAGCTACAGCTCCATTCCGGAGTGGACTTGTGTGCTTAGAGCCACGTTCTTGTGGTAACTGCCAGGAAGCTGAGCCCGCTGTGGCCTCAGGAAGTTGGTGAGGTTAGCACCGCTTGCTTTTCGAAGGGCAGGTTGACACTGCATGGACGGAGCCCCGGGATTTTGTCCTTTGGGGACACTGTGGTGAAAATCCTCTTTTGGGTTGCTGGCTCCCTTGCTCGTTAGGTGTCTCGAAGCAGGAGTTGAGAGGAGGAGGGAGAGGTATTAAGTGCAGCCCAGCCAAAAAATCTCCAACGTATATGGAAAACTCCAGTGCTTTCCTGATCTTTTGTGGAAATAGCTGTTCACTGTTAGCACCAACTGGAAAGTGTTAGCAGCTGGAGGGCATCATTCCTCCAGGGCCCCTCGGAGCCAGTGTGTCTGGCGTTCCTACCGTCTTCCTGACCTTACCTTTCTCTTGCGTGTCACCCATCTCAGCCTCCCAGCCCCATCATTTGGGGCCTGGAAAGCGTGTGTTCTAGATCTCCCAGGAAATGTGGGGTTTCCACACCCTCTACCCCACCCGGAGTTTCAGGCTGTTTGTGGTGCATAGAAGATGCTGGGATTTGAGGAGGGGGTGGTCAGAGGAGGCTGGCAGCGGGGTCAGGGCAGCTTTGTTCTGGTGCTCTTTGAGGGGCAGGACGGGGCTGGCTCCGTTGTGTCATATAAGGTGTCCCTCCGGGTGGGTGGCCCTGTCTTTTGGGCCTTTGGGGGTGGCGGCGGGGTGTGTGTGTGTGAATGCTCCTGGTTTTCTTCTGGAGCGGAGAGATTGCTGTCTGGGTTATTGAAGGGCAGGTGACAAAAACCAGTGAAGGAGCTTGGGTGGGGACCAGGGCTGCTACTACTCAGCTTCCGCTGATTGCGGGCCTGGAACTTCATTTTCCAGAAGTTTGGAAATCCAGAGTTTTACAGGGCAATTCATTCAGTTTAAAAAATGGGCCCCCAAACCTGGAGGCCATATGAAATGGGCCCCCAGAGCTAGGGATTTGTGACCTCTGACCTCGAACGTCTGCGCCGTCTCGTTTTTCTCTCTCTCCTTTAGTTCCTTCTTTCCTCTCAACCGGATTGCCGCTGCTAATCCTCTTACTGGGAAGGAGCAAATCCATTTTCTTTTGCTCCTTGGTGGTGACAGCTCCGATAAAAGGTGGTTGAAATGAATAGTGGTTAAAAAAGAGGGCTTGCCCTGTCTGGTTCCCCTCTCTGGACTCTTTTCCCCGTTACTGTAGATAAAAGGATCGGCTCCTCAAAATTTCTCTCACCATATACGGATTTCTAGGATCTGGCTCCGCATTTCTGTGAACAAAAATAGTGGAAAGTTGTTTTTTGTTTTTCATTTGTTTTTGTTTTAGAAGGCTCCAAACAACGTTCATACAAAGGCAGCTATTCTCATACACAATGACCTGGTGAACAATGCCAACCTTCAGAATTAACTGCCAGTTCAAATTTTGCACCCCAGTGGCAGTTGTACAGAAATACTCATTTAGGATTGTTCAGCTAAATTTGACTTCTGGAAGGTCTTGGCAGCCCGGGTTTTGTGAAAGATATCAATTCTAAGATCTGTGTAGACAGAAAAGCCAGATCACAGCACTAGTCACTGATGAAAGAGTTGACAGATTTCAGAAAAATGGGACATACTAGGTGTGCAATAATAAATCTAACTTAAAAAAAATTTGACACTTATCCCTGGAAAATTCATGCAGTTTTTTTCCTAAGCTCTAATTAAGTCTCGTGTTTATTGGATTGATGGCCCCACAGAAAAAAAGATCCTTATCAAGCTTTGCATTTGGGAAAGCTTTGCATCTGTCTGGCTGGGAAAGGCCAGGAAACTCCGCATAAAGGCATTGCCCTCAGCTTTAACTTTTTTGGGCTCCGTTACCTCCTTTCTGGTCTGAGTACTTCCTGGCTCGATTGTTTTCTCAAGCTGGCCTTGAGTCCTTAGATGTTATTTGTGTGCCTCGAAATAGCTGGAGGAAAAATGGTTGTAATGCTTTGCGTTGCTCCCTGCCTGTCCGGTGGATGGAAACTCTCTCTTTCTTCAAGGATGCGGGCTTCCCACCCAGGAACACGGCTGGGTGGAGAAGACCTTATCACCTCGGCTGGTCTGCCGTGTTATTCCAGTGGGCTCTCGCCATAGTTCAGGGCCTGGGCTGAAACAGTTTCCAGCTTTCCACCAGTCGGCAGCCCAAGGTGCTTTAGGATAGAGAGCAAGTCGGTAGGGGTTCTCATCAGTGGGCTTCACTGCCAGCCATTCAGGCCACCCAGGGGTGTTTGTTACACGAGGCCCTGTTTGGTTTCTTTGATGTGTATCTTTTTTTGGTGGATTTGGAATGAATGAAGGAAGAAGGAGATGAATTATGGAGGGGAAGGGAGGTCAAGCAGATAAGGAAGAGAAGCTCTCAACGCCAGTTTTAAGTAATCGTTCCCAGCACGATTGATGAAGGAGGTGGCGTCGTCCACCCTTGCAGCCTTCACTGAGCATCTCTCCAGTATGTGCCATAAACGAGGAACCGGGTGAAGAGAGGTGAGCGAGATAGTCCTTTCTGTCCTCGTGGATCTTCCGTCCCGTGGGGAAGATAGGCGTTGACAGCAGCAAAACAATAAAAATGCCGAACGTGCAGTGTTCCAAACGGTGGTCCTTGTTTTGAAGGAGAAGAGCAGAGCCCTTTAGGAGCGCGCCGTGGACTGGGCAGGAGCCACGCTGGGAGAAGAGTGTCCTGGACAGCAGGACCTGGGAGGCGTGGGAGGAGAGAGAGTGGGGCCAGGGCAGTGGGGCGCAGCGGGGCCCAGCGGGGAGGGGGGCGTGAGGTGACAGCCTCACAGAAAGCTGGCAGCCACCAGAACATGCCTCCAGTCAGGATCTTGGGTTTTCTTCTAAATGGACGAAAAAGCATTGGTTGCACAGAAATTTACTTCTCGGCAGTCCCTGTTTTGGCTACAGTCCATGGGGTCGCAAGGCTTCCCAGATGGCGCTTGGTGGTAAAGAATCCACCTGCTCGATCCCTGGGTCGGGAAGATCCCCTGGAGAAGGAAATGGCATCCCGCTCCAGTATTCTTGCCTGGGAAATCCCATGGACCGAGGCTGCAGTCCATAGGGGACTAAACAAGTCACTGCTTTGGGCACTGTGTTATATAGCTGTGTAAAAATAAAACCGAACCACCCCTGCCCTCCTGGGGCTCCCAGTCGAGTGAAACGCCATGGAAGCGTGTTCTTTTTTGATGCTGGGACAAATCCTGCGACAGCTCATAAAGCATATAGCATTTAAAATAGAGTCCTTGGGAACTCCCTGGCGGTCCAGTGGCTGGGACTCTGTGCTTTCGCTGCCAAGGGCATAGGTTCAATCCTTGGTCGGGGAACTAAGATCCTGCCAGCTGTGCCTCACAGCCAAAACAAAACAAAACTTTGCAGCAGCCTGTTTTTATTCCACCTTATGGATGAGGAGACTGGGGTTCAGAGAGGTTGTGTGATTTGCCCAGCGTCAATCAGCCGACATACGACAGAACCAGGAATCAAACCATACCCTTCTCCTCTAAGTGATTTCTCCCCTGTCAGGGCTGAGGGATTGGTTCTCTCCTCTCTGTGACTTTATGCCCCCGGTGATATGAATCAGGGGCTCCTGGTGATCCCTGGACTTGAGGCAGGTGATGGCATCAAGTCACCTACGACTTGGGTCCTGCAGGATCCAGGATAAGGTTGGTGATGTCCCAGCTTCAATAGCCCAGAGCTGTGCGTTTCACCTTTACCGTGGTGTCTTGGGTAGGAGCCAAGCATTCGTCTGACCCACGTCTGGCGAAACTTGTCTGAATGGTGGCTCGGAGCTGAGGAGTTGACGTAGCACCCCAGCCAAACCTTCCGGGTGCCGTCTGCCTATATATGGCCTGGCCTCAGAGAACAGGTGATGGCAGGAGGAGTTGTTTTCTGTGTTGCTGGTGGGAGGTGCCCAACTACATTCCTTTGCAGACAAGCACAAACTAGATATCTTTGAAACCAAAGGTCTGAAAGCAGCCAAAGAATTAATTGCGGCCTGAAAAGCACAGGCTGAGGGTACAGCCAGCCTGGCTTGTGCGTCGCCTTCTCCACTTTGTTGCTTTTTAATAAGCCCAGAAATACCTCTTAAGAGAGGAGGATCTTCTGTGAACGCCTCCAGCCGCGTTCCTTCTGGCCGACAGCGAGGCCTCCAGACCTCGAGGGCTCAAGTCCACCCTGCTATCAGGCACACTTTGGCTGATGAGGTGCTGGGAAAAGGTTGCAGCCACCACCAGAGGGTTTGGTGATAAAAGGTCAGCTGGATGGACCCAGCTCTTCATCACTCAATCAAGAGGCCTCACAGCAGGGAGAGAGCAAGGCCAGGACACAGGACTCCTGCAGTGCTCGGAGAGGCCAAGGCTGGGCCCATGTGTGCTCCCCGGCGCCCCTGCCCTGTAGACATGGCGTCTCATAAACACAGGCCATGGAGCCAGGGCAGGGCTCGGATGCTGACCCTGGTGCTGTACTTACTGCCTGCTGGACCTTGGGCAGGGTAGCCCCAGTTTCCTCATCTACAGAGTGGAACCAATCATGTGTTGACCCCAGGGTCAGGATTCAGTAAAGCGATGGGGCGGGGCATGTGGACCGAGGTGCAGAGATGGCGGCTCTTCTGCGTAGACTCTGTCTCCTGGGGTGGGCGGTTAGGACGGAGTCTTCGCGAGGTCTCTTCCTGTGGGATCTGGAGTCCCACCAGGAGTGATGGTTTGGGGGTTGGGGGGGGTGCCGGGAGCCTTACTTCAACTCGGAAACAGCAGCCAGAGAGTTAATATGGCAGAGCTTCTTACGGTCTCTAATATGAAGCCAGCTGCTCTTTGTTTTAGTGGTTTTTTCCCCACTAATATTCCTTGTCCAACTTAAAAAAATTTTTTTTAATCGAGATGAGACCTTTAATTGGAGGATGATTGCTTTACAATGTTGTGTTGGTTTCTGCCATACAACATTGCGAATCAGTCATAATCATATATTTATATCCTCTTCCTCTTGAGCCACACCTCCACCCCCTACCCCGACACCCTTGCTCTTTGACGATGGACTCAGAGATCGAACAAGTTCAGTTGCTGGATATGGACGTGTTAAACGTAGAAGGCGGCCTGGGAAGTAAGGATGCTAGAAAGGGGCAGCAGTGTCTTGCTCATCCTTAATAGTCTCAGGCCCAGGGTGGAGGGTGGAGCCCTGTGGTTTATGGGCAGACTCTGGGCGAGAAAGCAAAGCCAGGAGGGCCACGTGCTTACTACCTCAGTGTCCTGCGAGTGGGCCAGAGGGGCCCCGCCGGGGCTCAGGGAGGCTCGTGGGGTATTGTGTGTCCTGCAGAGCGCCCCATGTGTCCTTCCCTCTGGGAAGCCTTCCACCCGGGCAGGGCCTCCGGGGCCGGATGTGAAAGGTAAACAGGCAGCCCTTCTTCTCTTTACCACAGTGGAGCCCGGAAAGGCCCCGGTTGTGGCTTTTCATCTCAGGAAGCCCTGAGGTCCCACCGGCTCCCCTGAAGCAGCCTCGCTGTCCCCATGCAGCAGCAGAACCAGTGTGGCCCCAGCGCCTGTCCTGAAGCCTGAGCAGCAATAACTGCCCCCGCCCCCTGCCATCCCATCTCCTCGTGGGAGACAGAAAATGCCCCGCTTGAAATCTGGATCCGTATCCCAAGCCTGGAAGCCCCCGGGCCCTGCGGGTTCTGTTGTTTGCTCCCCAGCCTGTCTCTCCCCGCCCCCTGCTTGCATCGCCGTGCGGGCTCGCCAGCTGCCTCTGCGCCACGCTCTTTCCTACCTGCAGAGCTGTTTCCCTCACCAGGTCCCCACGCAGCCCCTCCTCGTTCCTGAGATCTGCAGCTCCCCTCCGCCATCGGTCAGCAAGTCACACTCGACCCCTCCCGCCCAGGCTGGGTCTCTGTCTGA
This sequence comes from Cephalophus harveyi, assembly GCA_006410635.1. Classification (NCBI taxonomy): domain Eukaryota; kingdom Metazoa; phylum Chordata; class Mammalia; order Artiodactyla; family Bovidae; genus Cephalophus; species Cephalophus harveyi. The sequence continues at coordinate 110,271 of SJYT01036359.1, read as the reverse complement.
GGGGCGCACCTGTCACCTCCGTTTCTCCTGTTAGCTCTACCCATGTTTTGATCCTTCCACCCTCCCGTGACACTGAGGGCCGTGACAGTAGACTCACCTTTGTTTCTTGCTGTGTGTATTCCTAGCCTGCGGAACAGGTACAGGTGCTCTGATAAACATATATTATGGAGTATAAATGTATGCTTATTGGAGCACCTGTATTTGTTCCGCATGGATTACTAGCCAGTCCATCAGGCAGGTCAAATGGACCTGCCACCTGTCTGTTCACCCACTTATTTGAGTGCCTCCTGTGGAGCAGCTTGGTGTTAAGGGTAAAAAGATTGCTCACCCTCGGCTCCTCTGGGAAGGAAGTCCCTCTGCAGGCCCCGTGTAAGCCATGTGCTCTGGAAGGTCATAAGCCGTCCTTCCCCAGACCCACTGGGTCAGCCAGCTGTCCTGGCTGACTTCTGCATCAGTACCTGCCAGATACGAAACACAAAGAGGATGCTTTTCAGGAAGGGAGACATCACCGTCACTGGAGAGTGGGAGAGATGTTGCTGGGACAGAATTCATCCCATTTTGTGCAAACGCTTCCCAAGCTAGGTATCCTCACGTCGTGTGCCAGGCAGCAGTCCAGGCCTCCGGATACAGCACAGGAGAAGGCCCCTGCCCTGAGAAAATAAGGCTAAACACAGGGAGGCCTTTTTTAAATTTTTCTTTTTTTAACTTTTCCCTTTTATACAGAGATTGCTACCTATAGGTCAAATTAACTTAGTATAGCAAGAGACAGTAAAGTGTTTTGTTTCTCGAGATAGCTACAGACGCTAAAAACCCAGCCCTGTGGTTTCGCTGCTGGCCGCCATCCTGAAGCCCGGCTGACCGTGGTACCGGGTCCTGGGGCAGCCCACTCGCCTTTGTGTCCTGAGTGGAGCCCGGAGATGTGGGGTACCAGGAGAGGAAGCGTGGTCTGGGCTATCTTTGGTGGCCATTGTTATTTGTGGGGCATTGGCAGAGAAGTCAGGACTGTGGAAAATTTAGAGAAAGAGAGAGGCTCCGTGGTGCGGTCGAGCAGAATTCGATAGCTCCTCGGGGCCACGGGACCCAGGGCGACCCAGCTGCGCGGTCTCTGCTGTCGGCCTCGGCCCTGGGCTTTGTCCGCCCTCGTCCCTCCACACCTCCTTCACTGTCCGCGTGAGCGACGCCTGGGGAATGAGCTGCTCCGTGTTCCGAGTTCAGGCCCCTGGGACCTTCTCTCTGTTCTGGAGAACAAATCCTGAGATTGTTTCTCCTTTTAAATGCAACTTTGTTCCACAAGAGAGGAGGAAAGTGAGAAAGAAGTGCCTGTTTGTTTGACGATAGTGAGGTGTCCTCGATACACCTTTGGAAAGGGCCCGTTTGCCCAGCAGCCTTTGCCGGATAATGAGAGGAGAGGAACACGGGGGACTTGGTGGGAATCTGAGGCTGGGAATGGAGACGGGGCGGTGAGGGTGGGGGGACTTCACCTCACAGCAGCCTGGTCTGTCTGTTTCTTGCAGCAAAGTAGAGTAGTACTGGATGGTCCAACAGCTGGGTTCTATCCTGGGGGAAAGATATATGCTTGGCTATTGGCCTCGATGCATTTTTTAAATTTTTCTTTTTTTAACTTTTCCCTTTTATACAGAGATTGCTACCTATAGGTCAAATTAACTTAGTATAGCAAGAGACAGTAAAGTGTTTTGTTTCTCGAGATAGCTACAGACGCTAAAAACCCAGCCCTGTGGTTTCGCTGCTGGCCGCCATCCTGAAGCCCGGCTGACCGTGGTACCGGGTCCTGGGGCAGCCCACTCGCCTTTGTGTCCTGAGTGGAGCCCGGAGATGTGGGGTACCAGGAGAGGAAGCGTGGTCTGGGCTATCTTTGGTGGCCATTGTTATTTGTGGGGCATTGGCAGAGAAGTCAGGACTGTGGAAAATTTAGAGAAAGAGAGAGGCTCCGTGGTGCGGTCGAGCAGAATTCGATAGCTCCTCGGGGCCACGGGACCCAGGGCGACCCAGCTGCGCGGTCTCTGCTGTCGGCCTCGGCCCTGGGCTTTGTCCGCCCTCGTCCCTCCACACCTCCTTCACTGTCCGCGTGAGCGACGCCTGGGGAATGAGCTGCTCCGTGTTCCGAGTTCAGGCCCCTGGGACCTTCTCTCTGTTCTGGAGAACAAATCCTGAGATTGTTTCTCCTTTTAAATGCAACTTTGTTCCACAAGAGAGGAGGAAAGTGAGAAAGAAGTGCCTGTTTGTTTGACGATAGTGAGGTGTCCTCGATACACCTTTGGAAAGGGCCCGTTTGCCCAGCAGCCTTTGCCGGATAATGAGAGGAGAGGAACACGGGGGACTTGGTGGGAATCTGAGGCTGGGAATGGAGACGGGGCGGTGAGGGTGGGGGGCCTTCACCTCACAGCAGCCTGGTCTGTCTGTTTCTTGCAGCAAAGTAGAGTAGTACTGGATGGTCCAACAGCTGGGTTCTATCCTGGGGGAAAGATATATGCTTGGCTATTGGCCTCGATGCATTTAAAAAATGTGTCAGCCTCTACTGGCTGATTCCATTTCCTCACTTCCCAAGTACTTCCCAAGCCCGGCCGCTCCCCCGAGTCTGTCCTCTCCGAGATCTCCAGAGACTGGCTAATTACCACTCCTGAGGGTGTGGGCACAGCAGCACCCATTCGGGATGTGTTAGGCGCCTCCTTAGTGCCAGGAGCTGTATGAGGTGCTGGGCTGTGGCAGGGGCCCCTGCCCTCTTTGTCAACCTCTCTGCAGTGCGTGGTCCTTTCAACTCCCCCCCACACCCAACACATTCATGAACCTATACAAAAGCGGAGGGAATCCTTATGTACCCATCACCAGCATCAACAGTTACTAACCTTCTGCCAAACTTATTTCATCAGCTTCTCCCAGCACACTCCCCCCTCAGACTGTTTTAAAGGCAACCCCAGACGTCACCCCTAACTGCTTCCGTATGTTTCTCTAATGGATACGGTGTCTGTGTTTTTGACGGAGCCACACACCATTGTACTGGATGCTTCTGAGCATGTCTCAAGGAAAAAGAAAAACAAAAAGTTCTCCCCTTAGCTTTCCTCGACTTCGCTTTCTCCCCTCTTCTACCCTAAGAGAAGCTCAGAACATGTTCAAATGAATGACTGAGTGAATGCATGTGCAAACAAATGGCCTTTCTGCTGAGTTTTTTAAAAATTATTTTTATTTTGGCTGCATGGGTTCTTCATGGCAGTGTACAGGCTTTCTCTAGTTGCAGCGCACAAGCTCAGTTGCCACACAGCAAGTGGGATCTTAATTCCCTGACCAGAGATCAAACCTGTGTCCCCTGCGTTGAAAGGCATTTGAATTCTCAACCACTTCTGAGTTTTAGATGTAAGTTGAAACTCACACGCCAAGTAGCTATGATCAGCACATACTTCACACTCAGCGTGTCCGGAGCCAGACTCGTTCTCGAGCTCCTCTGCCTGGGTTCTTCGTATCTGGGTCTGACGTCCAAGTCAAAAACATTGGAATCATCTTTTGACTCCTCAGCCTGTCACGGGCACCAGGTTTTACTTATTTCTCTCAAGTATCAGAATTCCGACCCTCCTCCTGTCTTTTCCACTGCTGACGCAGGGGCACTTAGTGAGTACTTGGAACGTGCAGATTCTGAAGTCTGACCAACGGGGGTAAACTGCAAGTGCTGCTGCGCTCACTGCCTTGCCCTGGGCGACAGCAGGGAAACGCGACTCTGAGGGTAGTGACTGCCTCCAAGGCCTGGGGGGAGTCTCCAGCGAGCCGACAGCACCATTTGCACCCTGCCAGGCACACAGGAAGTGTTCTGGCATTGGCCCCGTCATCTCCATCCTGGCCACACCAGGCCAGGTCTCCCACAGCGGCCTCCTAACTGGCTTCGCTCCAGTCTCCCAGTTCATCTCGGTGGCTCCACGAACATGACTCATATCTAACCGGGTCGCTCTGAGAAATCTTCCCAGAGGACAAATTCTGAGTTCCTCGGCCTCTCTACCTCCTGACCCCAGCTGCCACTGTCTCCTGCATCTTTCCCTGAAAGTGAAAGTAGCTCGGTCGTGTCCGACTCTTGGCGACGCGATGGACTATGCGGTCCTTGGAATTCTCCGGGCCAGAATCCTGGAATGGGTAGCCTTTCCTTCCTCCAGGGCATCTTCCCAACCCAGGGATTGAACCCAGGTCTCCTGCACTGGAGGCGGATTCTTTACCAGCTGAGCCACAAGGGAAGCCCATCTTTCCCTGAGGAGTTCCCCAAAGATCTCTTGCACGTTTATGTTGTCTTGTTCTTGAGGTTCCCACGATGTGGGACAACCCTCTTCCCAGGTCGCCACCTATCGGAATAGCGCTCCTCTTTCAAGGCCCGGATCCGGTGTCACCTGACCTCTGCTGTCCTCGGATCACACTGCCCCGCAGTGACTGGCTCACCGGTGTCCCTCTCCAGCCGGACCGTGCCCTCCTCCAGGGCAGAAGGGCAGGTCCTGTACATCTCCCAGACCCTCAGCTGTGATTCCCTGTACTTGTCCTGAATCTGTTTCTCCAGGAGATGGGAAGCTACCTGAAGGCCAGTGCCGCCCTTGTCGATGTTTAATTACGTAAACGGGGGATTTCTTATTCTTTCCACCTTCCATTACTTCCTTTTTTCTTTGTTTCTTTTCTGAGAGGAGAGGATGCTGTAGAAGTTAGGGACTCACGGCAAGGGTTCGCTCCCACTGGTGAGGGGGAACAGCTGCCCACTTTGGTCGCTCTGCTGTGAATTCAGGCTGCCTTTTCCCTGGTTCTATCCAACAGGTTCCATCTGTGGGCCGCAGGCCAGCTGCTGGGGGAGTGGTGGGGTGCCCTTTGGGATACAGGCCGCCTTATCCTCCTTTTGTTTGTAGCCCCACCTTACCGAAGGGAGCGGGCCCCAGTCATCTCAGACAGGACGGCAGCACATGGCGTGTCTGCCTTCCTGCAGCCGCCTGCCACCCACAGCGCAGAGAGGATCAAAGGCCCAGGCAGCGGAGGGGATGGGACTGACGGGGTCCGCGTCAGTGGAGCCGGAGCCGCCTCCTGCCCCGTCCTTCCCGCCTTCCCTCCCGTGGGACACAGGGGCTACCGTGAAAGGGGCTGCAGCCATTCGGAATAGATTTTGCACGGGGGGTTTAAGATTTAAAGCAGTGACGTTTTTTCAGTGGCACAGCTGTCTTTCAAGTCGAATCCCACGTGGATCTGCCATGTTATAAAATCGAATAAATAGCTGCTGAGGTTAAATGTGAGTAGGGAGGCAGCTTCCCTCCCTACCCACCCGTCCTCTGTCTGGCACCCCTTGCAGCTGAGCTCTTTCCGAATGCTGTTTGAAGATCGCCCGTGGGCATCATGTCTGCCTCTCCGCTGGGAGAGGAGGTTCACTGTTTGTGAGGCCTGTTGGGGTTCACTCTCAGGCCTGTGTTTCTAAAGAAGATGACTTGGTGGGGGCAGGGGCGGGGATCCCGGGTCTGCACGAAGCTGTGGACCTGGATCTGGGAAGGAGGGGGCGTTGACACAGGATGGGTGTGTCCTGCCAGTTCTGCCTTCAGAGTTCTCTCCATCTTCACTGCTGTGACCCTGCTGTCCCCACAGCCACCGGGGGGGTCTTCCCACAACCTAAATCCAGTCATGCTATGGCCCCCTCCCCCGCAAAAGCTTCCTGCCACTCTTAGAACGGGCGTCCCTGGTGGCTGAGCAGTAAAGACCAATGCAGGAGATGGGGGTTCAATGCCTGGGTCAGGAAGATCCCCTGGAAGAGGAAATGGCTACCCACCCCAGTATTCTTGCCTGGAGAATTCCATGGACAGGGGAGCCTGGCTACAGTCCACGGGGGTCACAAAAGAGTCGGACACAACTGAAGGACTGAACAGCAGCAACTCTTAGACTCGCGGTCCCCACCCCTCCTCCAGGGGCCTGTTAGGCTTCCGCTCCTCCTCTCGGCTCCCTGTGCTCCAGCCACACCCGCCAGGCCTGTTCCCACCTGGGGTCTCTCCTCCCGGAATGGTCTCCCTCCTGCTGGCACCTGGTTGGCCCCTTCTGTTGGTTCAGGGAGAGGCCTCCTTGACTTGGCTGAATGCCTCCCCGGTTGCTCAGTTCTGTCTGTTGGTGACCCTGTTGTACTGCACCACCGCCATCTCCCTCTCTTCCATGTCATCCCCTCCACTAACATGTAGACTCCGTGAGGGCAGGGGTGTGTGTTTAATCCCAGTACTGAGGAGCTGGCAGCATTTTTACTGGAAACGAGTGAGTGAAGTTTGGGAGAAGCTCTTGAGCCGTGAGTCTCCCCCTCCTGGAGGCTGGGCCCCCGGGGAGGAGGGGTCCGACACCAGCCCAGGCCCAGGCCCAGATGACTCTCTGGGATCCTGGGTCTGGCCAGCTTCTCTGTTCTCAGGCAGTGTCAGGGCACTCAGACCTCGCCCTGCCATCCCCAGAGCCTCCAGCTCGGCCCCTGCCTCTCCTGTTTGGGGCTCCTCTGGGAGGAAGCAGGTGGTCCGGGCGCTCAGAGTCCAGGCAGGACTTGCTGTTCTACCCCAGCCTGAAATTGATTCCCTCCGGGCCCTGCCTTGAGCCAAGCCCTGTGAACAGAGGGAGGCTTGGGAGCCAGGTCTCCCCGACCACGTGTTGGGGAGAGAGCGATGGAGCCGCGTGGCCGGAAGACCACCAGCCTTCTCTTCCCTCCTCGTCAGGGCACACAATGGCTGCACCTTTGTATGAGTCACTGGCCGTAGCCCGTCATAAATTGTTTTTTCCTATACTATCAGAGAGGCTTTTATCGGGCACCTCCTATACAGTCCCGGAACAGATTTGATATTTGATACAGGGTCAGTTAACACGTTGTCAAGTCGAAATCTGTCATTGTGCCCATATAAGGCAAACTCCTCGGGTTACTTTTTACCTTGGCAGAATCTCAGGAATGTCAAGGTAACCAGGCCACCTCAGCATAGCTCTGATTCTCGCTGGGTCACCTGACCAGCCCTCCCTCTTCCGTGACTCACACTGTAGCTGGGGAGCTAGCCCTGAGACGCACCGGGGGCGGGGCGGGGGGGCGGTGCTGGTGGCCCCGGGGGGCCGGTGGAATTGGTGGCGCTGGTGGCCCCGGGGGCAGGTGGAATTGGTGGAGGGTCTCCAGGACCGCGCTTGGTTGTGTGTCTGCTTTCAAAGGAGAGAAACTTAAGTGAGGTGCCTCACAGAGGGCCCTGCCAGAGTGAAAAGCAGAAACGGAGCACAGCCTTGGCCAGACTCTAGGTTGGTTAGGAGACATGAGGGCCCCGGTTCTGACGCCTACCAGCTGTGTGACCACAGGCCGGTGGCTGATCTGTAAAATGTAGAGGAGTCAGAGCAAGTCCTGGTACATAGTAAGCGCTCAGTAAATGTGAGTCATCCGCGCAGTTGTGTCAGGGTATACCCCACCCAACTGTAAAAGCACCTCTGCTGTTTTCCTTTGAGGCTCAGCCCCTTTAGTAGCTTTAATGGGGCAGATTGAGCTGGTCCCTGGAGTCCCTCCCTGGAAAACCGAACCCACAACTTCACGATGGCCCCCCCATTCCGACTCCCCCCGTGTGTACTCCCACACACACGCAGAGCAAGCCACTCTGTCGTCTCAGGGCCGGGAGTCAGCCCAGAGCGGCAGGGGCCCTCTGTCCTCTGACGTCACGCTGCTCCTGGAGCCGCCGCCCCTTGTGGCTGCCTTGTGGTTCCGCGTGGTTCAGCCAGGCCTTTGTACCAGCCCCAGGAAGGCCTGTAGGTTGGGCGAGCCAGGGTGACAGTCTAGCCCTGTCACTCTGCCAGGGCAAACGTTTTCACCATTTTTAATAGAGCAATTATGAGTCAGAGGTTTCAGTCTCTCTCTGCTGGTTCCTCCCAGTCCTGTAATTACCCTATGGCTATAGAACCTTCTTTTGGTTTTTCTTTTTTTAAAATCTCCCTAAGACACTGTCCATCTCGTGTGTCCAAGGGGTCTGAGAAGGAGTGCCTGTGGTAAAGAAAAAAAAAAAAATCCAAATCCAGAGTGATTTCTCACCCTACAGAAATGATGCCCGCCCCCGCCCCCCGCCCCACAGCACCATTCTAGTACCCCGCCAGGACGCAGAGGCAGCGAGGTAGGACGCAGGGCAAGAGTAGATAATTCTGAACACCTCCAACTGCCTCTTGGCAAACTTCAAACTCCGGGCCTGGAATTTCTGGTCTGAGGCACCTCCCAGATTGACCGAGGGATTCATTCACTCTCTTATCCAGTACGAGCCTCAGCAAAAGGCAGGCAAGCTGACGAGCACCCAGCACCTCCACGGTCCCCCTGCCGGTGCTGGTCCACTCCGAGATGAGGAGAATGGGTCCTGCAGATAAATGCCTGCGTTCACTCAGCCTCCAGGCTCGCCCTGCTTCCCAAAGGGATCATCTTACTCCCAGGCTGTGAGAGTGAGAAACCAGCGGGACAGAGCATGTAGAAATAGTGCACGTCTGTGAGCGCTGGCCCAGCTCTGGTTCCCCTGGTGTGTCCAGAGCAAAGGTTTCCAGCCCAACCTGCTCCACCCTGGCCGTGTCGCCCACCTCCCTGCTTTGCGCTGGCACGGGAGAAGACTTCTGACCTGATTGGCTGGCTGATGAATCAGAATGTCCCAAAAACAGGAAAAAGGAAAGGGATCACCGAGGAGGAGTTTCAGATGTCAAAGGCGAAACCAGCAGCACCGTTAGGGATCACTCCGGGGCCAGCCCCAGTTGCTTGCCCTTCTACCAACAAGGCCTAGTTTGGGGATCATGTAAACTGCAGCGGAAAACAAGCTGTCTGCTAGAAGGTGAATGGGGGTAGGATGGGGGAATGCGTGTGTCTGCCGTCAGGTGGCCCTGGTCCTCAGCACTCTCTGCACCCCTGGATTCTGTTGGGGTGTTCCTGCGGTGGGCTGCCGTGGCCCAGGATGGAAGACACTCAAGTCCCATCAGTGCCCCCCTCGCCGACTTTTTCTCCCTAAATACCAAACACCTGTTACCTGGACGAGCCCATCCAACGGGCAGATTTGCCCCAGTCCTCTTAGGCACCTGTTCAGATTCTAAGCCACACAGTCTCGAGGCCAGAACTGGCTCACTTGGCTATCTTTCTGAAGGATCAAAGTTTAAACCAGGCGATCTTTAATCTCCCCTCCCAAGGCTGAAACCCTAGCCCAGCTGTAAGCCATTGAAAATAAATGGGGTTTTTGTGGCTCAGACTCCCTGTTCTCCAGGTGAAGGGCCTCCTGTGCCCGATTGTCTCATAGCAGAAAGCCAGATGGGGCCAGAGGCGGCGGAGGGCAGGGCCCCAGCCTCTGCTGCTGCTGCCCTAATTTTAAAACTGCCTTTTGGGAGTGGAAGTTTTCTCTTTTAAAGGTAGCTATTTCAAGGTAGGCCTCACCCATCTCCTCTTCCTGCTGAGTTACAGAAATGATGCCCGCCCCCGCCCCCCGCCCCACAGCACCATTCTAGTACCCCGCCAGGACGCAGAGGCAGCGAGGTAGGACGCAGGGCAAGAGTAGATAATTCTGAACACCTCCAACTGCCTCTTGGCAAACTTCAAACTCCGGGCCTGGAATTTCTGGTCTGAGGCACCTCCCAGATTGACCGAGGGATTCATTCACTCTCTTATCCAGTACGAGCCTCAGCAAAAGGCAGGCAAGCTGACGAGCACCCAGCACCTCCACGGTCCCCCTGCCGGTGCTGGTCCACTCCGAGATGAGGAGAATGGGTCCTGCAGATAAATGCCTGCGTTCACTCAGCCTCCAGGCTCACCCTGCTTCCCAAAGGGATCATCTTACTCCCAGGCTGTGAGAGTGAGAAACCAGCGGGACAGAGCATGTAGAAATAGTGCACGTCTGTGAGCGCTGGCCCAGCTCTGGTTCCCCTGGTGTGTCCAGAGCAAAGGTTTCCAGCCCAACCTGCTCCACCCTGGCCGTGTCGCCCACCTCCCTGCTTTGCGCTGGCACGGGAGAAGACTTCTGACCTGATTGGCTGGCTGATGAATCAGAATGTCCCAAAAACAGGAAAAAGGAAAGGGATCACCGAGGAGGAGTTTCAGATGTCAAAGGCGAAACCAGCAGCACCGTTAGGGATCACTCCGGGGCCAGCCCCAGTTGCTTGCCCTTCTACCAACAAGGCCTAGTTTGGGGATCATGTAAACTGCAGCGGAAAACAAGCTGTCTGCTAGAAGGTGAATGGGGGTAGGATGGGGGAATGCGTGTGTCTGCCGTCAGGTGGCCCTGGTCCTCAGCACTCTCTGCACCCCTGGATTCTGTTGGGGTGTTCCTGCGGTGGGCTGCCGTGGCCCAGGATGGAAGACACTCAAGTCCCATCAGTGCCCCCCTCGCCGACTTTTTCTCCCTAAATACCAAACACCTGTTACCTGGACGAGCCCATCCAACGGGCAGATTTGCCCCAGTCCTCTTAGGCACCTGTTCAGATTCTAAGCCACACAGTCTCGAGGCCAGAACTGGCTCACTTGGCTATCTTTCTGAAGGATCAAAGTTTAAACCAGGCGATCTTTAATCTCCCCTCCCAAGGCTGAAACCCTAGCCCAGCTGTAAGCCATTGAAAATAAATGGGGTTTTTGTGGCTCAGACTCCCTGTTCTCCAGGTGAAGGGCCTCCTGTGCCCGATTGTCTCATAGCAGAAAGCCAGATGGGGCCAGAGGCGGCGGAGGGCAGGGCCCCAGCCTCTGCTGCTGCTGCCCTAATTTTAAAACTGCCTTTTGGGAGTGGAAGTTTTCTCTTTTAAAGGTAGCTATTTCAAGGTAGGCCTCACCCATCTCCTCTTCCTGCTGAGAAGGCCTCCATTGAAAGCGGAGCAGTGCCTCCTACCTCTGCCTGCCTGTAGCTCAGACCCTTGCTTCCCTGTGGATTCTGTGTGTGTGTGTTTGTGTGTTGTGGGGGAGCAGGCTTCCCCCCACCCTGGGAGGACCCAGTTTGTGGAGTGTAATCTGAGTAGCTTTGGGTTGCTGGCTCAGTTTTTTCCGTACGTGAGAGGGCTCCAGAAAGGTCCGTTTGAGAACAGAGACAGGCTCAGACTGGGCCACCTCTCTACCCTGGGCTGCCTGTCCCCTGCTTCTCCAAGAGTCCAGGCTAGTCTAACAGATGCAGTGGCAAGGGCTCCCTGGTTCTGCCTGGGCTTCGGAGTCCTCATTCTTAGAACAAAAGGTTAGATCTGAGTGGTGATTCTCCACCCTGGCTTTCTGTTAGATTCACCTTTGTGTTAGATTCAACCCTGGCTTCTGGTTAGATTTGTAAAATATTGTTATTTGGGACCCATTTCCAAGAAATCTGGCTCATTTGTCCTGGGGTGACGTTCAGGCGTTTTTTTTTGTTTGTTTGTTTGTTTTTTTAAGAAGCTCTCTAGTCCTGTACATTTATTGTAGCTTGGATTTCAGTAAGGGTCCAAGACATATGCTTTGGGGAAAGAACAGCTTTCTCAGTAAATAGTGCCAGAACAACTGAATGTGAAGGATAGAATTAGACCCTTTCCTCATAGCATATGCAAAAAAGGACCTCCAACTGGATCAAAGACCTAAATGTAACTTCTAGAAGAAAGCATAGACATAAATCTTCATGACCTTGGGTTAGGCAGTGGTCTATGTGAAAGTGAAAGTCGCTCAGTCCTGTCCGACTCTTTGTGACCCCGTGGACTATACAGTCCATGGAATTCTCCAGGCCAGGATACTGGAATGAGTAGCCATTTCCTTCTCCAGGGGATCTTCCCAACCCAGGGATCGAACCCAGGTCTCCCTCATTGCAGGCGGGTTCTTTACCAGTTGAGCCACCAAGGAAGCCCATTAGGTATTAGATATTAGATATGGTCTATTAGATAAGCCAAAAACATAAGCTATTAAAGAAAAATAGGTATTATAGTCTCCAAAATTTAAAAAACAAGACAAAAACTTTTTGCTTCAAAGGACAAAAGAAAGTGAAAAGACATCTCTCAGAATGGGAGATAATATTTGCAAGTCATACATCTGGTAAGGGTCAAATGTCCAGAATATATAAGAACTCATAATGCAACAGTGAAAAGACCAAATAACCCAGTTAAAAATGGACAAAGGACTGGGACAGACATTTCTCCGAAGAAGATATACAGTTAGAAAATGGCACATGAAAAGACGCCCAACATCATTAGTCATTAGGGGAATGCAAATCAAAAACCACAACAAGATACCACCTCAGCCACTAGGATGACTGTAATCAGTCAGTCAGTCAATAGCAAGTATTGGTGAGGATGTGGAGCAATTGGAGTCACCATACACTGCTGGTGGGAATGCTAATAGTGCAGCCTGTTTGGAAAACAGTTTGGCAGTTCCTCAAATGATCAAACATACACTTACCATACAACCCACCAGTTGCCTTTCTAGGTATATTCTTAAGAGAACTGGAAACAAACCTTCACACAAAAATTTGTGAATAAATGTAAGTAGCAGCGTTACTCATGATAGCAGATGTATGCAATAGCAAAGGTAGAAATAACCCGAATGTCCATCAGCTTGTGAATGGACAAAATATCATATGTCCATACAATGGAATATTCTGTCAAAAAGGAATGCGCTACGATGTAAGTGAACCTTGAAAACATGCTGAATGAAAGAAACCAGCCAGAAAAAGCCAGATATTGTATAATTCCATTTGTGTGAAACGTCTCGATGAGGCAGATGCAGAGAGACAGAAAGCAGATTAGTGGTTGTTGGGCTGGGGAGGGAGAGAGAAGAAGAGTTATTGCTAACAGTTCTGGGGTGATGAAAATGTTCTGGACTCAGATAGAGGTGATAGTTTTTCAGTCTCATGAATATGCTAAAACTCACTTGACCTTTATATACTTTGAAAGGGTTGAGTTTTATAATATGTGAATTATAATTCAATTAAAAAACTGATTTTCCAAACTGCATGTGGTTAAAAGGAGTACATGCTTAAAAAGAGATCATGCCTGTGATCCAGCTACTTGACTTGTATTAGTTACCTACTGCTGCGTAACAAATTGCCTTTTCAAAGTTTAATGGTTGAAGGCAATAAATGTTAGAGAGAGAGAGAAAATGCAAATAAACCAGGAAAGTTCCTAGATAATTCTGTTGTAAAGCCAGGGTTGCGAACCTCAGGATTTGAAGGCTCTCTGAAGCAAGAAGAACAAGAGCTGATCATTATATTCCTTTATTCATTTGATAGTCGAGTGGCCAGGCAAGGGGAGGGAAGGTTTGGGGGAAGACCACTGTGTGTCAGCCACTGGAAAGCAGCCAGCCAGCTTGGTGAATCCCAGGGGGGGGGCGTCTGGCTCCACCAACGGCAGGGCTGATACCAGTGATGGCACCTTCCAGAATATCAATAATGTAGTAATGAGAGGGGCTTCCCTCGTGGCTCAACTGGTAAAGAATCTGCTGCAATACAGGAGACCAGGGTTCGATCCCTGGATTGGGAATGTCCCTTGGAGAAAGAAATGGCAACCCACTCCAGTATTCTTGCCTGGAGAATCCGACAGACAGAGGAGCCTGGTGGGCTACAGTCCATAGGGTAGCAAGATTCAGACACGACTTAGCGACTAAACCACCAGTAATTAATAGAAACTCTGTTGAACAACTACTCTGCCAGGCTGTGTGTGCCGTGTTTTTTCTCTTATCCTGTCGAGTGCCCACATGTCTGTTATCCTCCTCTTACACGGGAAGAGCTTGACGCTTAGAGAGGTGACGGTCATCTGTGGCCATACACAGTAGTGGCAGAGCAGGGATTCAGACTCACGTTTGCTCAGACTGGAAGCCCTTGCTCAGGAGCACTGGGCCATGCTGTCCTCCCCTCCGCCTTGCAGACCCTGGCAGATGGATGTCTTCACGTGTCTGCCAGCTCCTCAGCCTCCTCCTCCTAGCCCACCTACTGCTCCGCCCTGTGTAGGCCCAGCTCCTCTTTTTAAAAACTTACTTGTTTGAAAAAATCTTTTGGCCATGTCACATGGCACACGGGATCTTAGTTCCCTGACCAGTGATTGAACCCGGGCTTGTGGACTGGCAGCGTGGAGTCCTAGCCACCTGCACCACCAGGGAAGCCTACGGCTCAGCTCCTCTGGAACCAGGGCCCCTGCATGTCCAGTGGCCTCAGATGCCTGAGTGGAGAGGGCTGCCGCAGGCACCTCTGTTCCGTGGGGGTGGCACACCAACGGCAGTGTCTTTCCTGGCTTGTTTTGGGGACGTGTACAGCTCCAGGATTATTTCTGTGAGCTCCTGAAAGAGAGCAGTCTTAACCCTAAGTAGGAACCCTCACCAGTATAAATGGGATTAGAAATCATGAAGTCCTAAACGGCTGGCCATGAGAAGCCCCAGCCCTATTCATTCATGGTAGGATTTACACAGCACCTACTGTGTGCCAGGTACCATGCCAGGCAGTGGGTTCTGCAGCCAACAGGACCTCGCTCTCGTGGAGCTTCTGTTGCACGTGGGAGGGAGACGGGTTATAGATAAGAACCACGTTTCCGACTAGTGGAATGGGTGAAACAAAGCAGAGAGGTGATAGCATGGTGGAGATAATAGCAGGGTCAGGGCAGGCTCCCTGGGACAGTGGCGTCTGAGGGAAGCCCTGAGTGACGAGAACTAAGCAGCCTGTAAAGATCTAGAAGAAAGTCTTAGCCCAGCGTTTCCAAGGAGGAGGGGCCAGCGCTCCAGAGGCAGCCCAGGGCAGCAACAACTCACTTGCTTTCTGGCGCCTCCCGGGGGGTTGGAGAGGCAGGGACGCCGGCTACCGGGAGGGGACTAGGGGCTGGGGTAAGAGATGGTTTCTGGATGGACACGCAGGACCTTTGGAATGCTTGCTGCTCCACTCCGCGGTATTTATACCTCTCCTCCGACTAGGAAGTCAGCTTTTTCATGTAGGCCGAGAAAAACTCCGAATAAGGCAACGGCAGGCCAGGACATAAGAAAGAAGCATTCCATGTTTCCCTGTAATTGCTTTCAAATTAGGTTCTGTCGTCAAGGGGCAAAGCACACAGCTCTGTCCCTGGCTGCTTGTGCAGTTGGGAACCGGACAGGCAACCGAAGTGTCCCCGTGCCCCTGCCCCGCCAGCCCTGATGGCCTGAGCCAGCGTGGCCGTGCGACTCCCACGCTGCTGCACCTGTCTCGGTCGCGGCCGTGTCATCATGACCGGTTCATTTCCTCTTCTCTCAACTTGCTCCCTGGCTTTTATCTTTAGAATCTGCTAAAGGCAGTGGACCTTCAAAGTAGCTGTCCCCTGTGTAATCTCAGAGCCATTCCAGAGGCCTCACAGACTTCCTGGATGGATCCATGCGGGTGTTGCCAGGGCAGTCACCTTTTCACCTGGGCCACTGGTAACCCAGATTCCGGAAGGCTTGGCTTTCGGACCCTGAAAGCACCTTTAGGGTTGGTGATGAAGCCCAGGGGCCAGGGGAGCAGGCTCTGCTCTCAGGACCTGAGAAGATGCCCTGCTGGGGCCAGGCCTTGCCCAAAGCCTGGCAGTAGCTGGCAGATGGGCGATAAGAAGGGTGAGTGCCTACCCCAGGAATAAATAGCCGTCCCTGCCCTGTGTCCAAGCCCGACACCCTGCCGAAGGTCCCGTGGAAGCAGGAACCATGGGCAGCGGCCGAGGCCACAGCGGGCAAGGTGGGAGTTCAGGAGGCGGGACGGCGGCCTCCCCCTCAAAGCGGCCGACACCCCAGCGGAGCGGCAAACCCAACACGGTATTGCAGAGGCAAGGTTTGACAACTCCCAGCTCCCCAGGGAACCCCGTCCTGCCTGCCAGTGCCCTGGGAGAGTTTGCCGGGGCTCAGCTAGGCAGCCGGTCCTTCTGGGTCAGGCTGCTGGCCTGGGACGTCTGGCTAAGGGGGTGGGCGGTATAGAGAGTGGAAGGCGGGGGTGCAGCATGAGGCAGCCAGCGGCTTTTCCCGAAGCCCCGTCCAGCGTGGAGTCAATGGAATCCACATGTGAGCGTCCGTTGGCGGTCGGGCGAGTGCGGCCCCCGGCCCTGGTCAGGAGCTGCTTCGCCAGGGTCATCATCAGAGCCAGCGCGCGCACGCCCCAGCCCAAGCCTCGGGTCCCAGCTGACTTTGCAGGAGACTCCCTCCAGTCTGGGTTTAGTGGAATTCCAGCCTCCAGCCGACATTTCCTTCCACGCCACCCCCTCCAGTACTGAGAGCATGGCTTGTAACACGTAGTCGCTGAGAAGACAAGGGAAGGAAAGTTTTTTCAGCTGGGTTAGCCGCATCCCGCCAGGATCCTTCCCCTTGGCCCGTGCCATCACCCTGCCTGCTGAAGGGCCACTGGTTTCTTACTGGGGGCTGCCCCGCAGTCCAGAAGGTTTACCTCTCTGGGTTGGGGGAGGGAGTCACCAATGAATGGCTCATTAAAGCCCATTGCTGCCACATTCCTGGCCGCTGAGGTCACCTCCCGAACAATATCCATCATTCATTCACCCAGCCACCCCACATCCTGGCCACTGGGAGGGGTCCCTGTGACACAGGAAGGACTTTATGACCAGTGATGCTTGGCCTTGTCCTCCCCTTCCAACACACAGTGACAAAGCAGAAACAGCTGGGGGGGTGCTCCCGAGGCTTGCCAGTGGAACCCAAACCGACCGACAAGCCTGTCTTCTCTTCTTCCACCCCGCACCCTCCCCCGTTCCCCCACACCCGTGTGCTATTTTAACAACCAGAGAAGAATCTTTAACAGGCTGCCAGTGTGCAGAGGCAAGTTCTGAAAGCTCTTCTCTGTGGTTTTGTTCACATGTGTTCTCAGAGGCAGAGTCCACATCCTTCCTTCCTCACTAGGTAGGTCAAGGGCTGTGCGCAGGCTCCCTTCACAGGATGGCAGGGCCACCACCGGTACTGTCCGCCTGCCTCCCACACTGGGCTCAGGCCAAGCCTTTAAGAAGCAGATGGGGGACTTAGCTGGCAGCCCAGTGGTTAGGACTCCTTGCATCCGATGCAGGGGGCGCGGGTTTCATCCCTTGTGGGGGAACTAGAATCCCATGTGCCATGCAGCCTGATTAAAAAAAAAATTTTTTTTTTTTTTTTTTTTTTAAGAATTAAAAAAAAAAGCAGGTGGGCTTTGAGGGGAAGAGCCCTGCCGGCCTCTGCTCGCCTCTGCTCACCATGTGAGCTCAGCTCCAGCTTGGGGACTGAGATGGGGACAGGACCTTCCTTGACTTTGCTTTGCCAGGCCGGTAGGGAGCATTCCACTCAGAGGAATAGGTGTCGGCCCCGTGTTTGTGTTTATTGACTGTGTGACCTTGGGCAAGTCTTTTAACCTTCCCCCCCTCCCCCCACCCGCCTCAGTTTCCTCACCTGTAAAGTGGAGATGATAGTGTCTCACATGACCACAGGGTTGGGGGTTTTAAACTGTTGCTAAGTCATTGCTAAGTCGCTTCAGTCGTGTCCGACTCTGTGCGACCCCAGAGACGGCAGCCCACCAGGCTCCCCCGTCCCTGGGATTCTCCAGGCAAGAATACTGGAATGGGTTGCCATTTCCTTCTCCAATGCATGAAAGTAAAAAGTGAAAGTGAAGTCGCGCAATCGTATCCAACTCTTAGTGACCCCATGGACTGCAGCCTACCAGCCTCCTCCATCCGTGGGATTTTCCAGGCAAGAGTACTGGAGTGGGGTGCCGTTGCCTTCACGTGTAAATGGTGGTGGTGGTTTAGTCACTAAGTCGTGTCCAACTCTTGCTACCGCATGGACTGTGGCCCACCAGGCTCCTCTGTCCATGGGATTCTCCAGGCAAGAATACTGGAGTGGGTTACCATTTACTCCTCCAAGGGAGCTTCCCGACCCAGGAATTGAACCTGGGTCTCCTGCATTGCAGGCAGATTCTTTACCAACTGAGCTACAAGGCAAGCCCATGTAAATGGTAAGAGCTATCAGTCAGCAGTTACTGCACATTCACCCTCAGTGAGACCCTTCCTCCGCCGCCTCCCCACCGCCCGTCGCCACCAGAATGTAAGCTCTGTGTCTGCTTCGGTTCCTCCTGTGCCTGATCGGGACTCCAGGTCAGGCTTCGTCGGCTCGTTGATTGCACTGGGGGCTCTTAGATGAGGCACCAGGGACACGCCACTGCTCAGAACCAGTGCTGCCCCTGCGCCCAGACGAGCTCTAGATGCTTATGGCCTTTCCCTTCTCCCCCAGAGGGCCAGCAGTCCCAGACCCTCCCAGAGGAAACCAAAACCTTGAGTTTGCCTTGCTGGGTTACCACTGTTGGCCTCTTTAACACGGCTCCTCTGCCTTCCTCCTCCTGCCAAGTTTCTCTTAGAAGAAGCTTTTTACCCCCCACCCCCACCCCCCACCCCTGTCACCACACATTGACCCTTGCCCCTCTGGCTCAGTCCCCACACAGCAGCAGCCCCATCAGGGTGGCCCTGCCAGCCTCATGACACAGGCTGCTCTCCTTCACTCCCTCCCTTTCTCCAGGGCCAGGCTCTTTTCTCGCTGCTGCAGGGCCTTTGCACATGCTGGTCCCGTTTTCTGGAATGTCTTTCTTATTTTTGTCCCATTCATTCTGCACAGGGGAACTTACCGATGTCTGCTTGGCCAGAAGGTCAGGAGCTGTTCCCCAGGATTTCCTCCTCTTTTTCCTTTTCTTTCGGCCACACCATGTGGCTTGTGGGATCTTAGTTCCCTGACCAGGGATTGAACCTGGGCCTCCTGCATTGGGTGTGCGGAGTCTTAACCACTGGACCCTCGGGGAAGTGCCCTCTCCTCCCCCACCAGCATCCTAAACACTCTGGTGAGCTCCCTCTTTGAGAGGCGAGAGGAAGGAGGGCAAATGCAAGGTGATGCCTGGAGTGTGGCTGCTGGGCCAGGGAGCATGCTAAGTCACTTCATTATTGTCCGACTCTTTCCAGCTATAGACTGCCAGGCTCCTCTGTCCATGGGATTCTCCAGGCAAGAACACTGGAATGGGTTGCCATGCCCTCCCTCCAGGGGAACTTCCTGACCCAGGGATTGAACCAGCATCTCTCATGTCTCCTGCATTGACAGCCAAGTTCTTTACCACTAGCGCCAGCTGGGAAGCTGGGCCAGGGTACCTGGCTTTAAATCTCGCTCTGTAACTTTACAGGTACATGACTACCTGTGGGCAAATCATACCACCTCTCAGACCCTCGGTTTCCTCATCTGTTAAATGGGGCAGAGATGGCAACTGCCTCACAAGGTAGCTGTGTGGATGAGAGACGTTATTAACATGTGGCAAAGTGCCTAGAACAGCGCGGGGCACACAGTTAGCTCATGGGAGTGTCTGCTGTGGTTGTTACCGTTCCCTCTTTTCCTGAGGGTGTCGCTTCTGAAGTTGAGTCATCGCTTGGTTAATGAAATCAGTTCTGTCCCTCATCACACTGGAAGCTCCTTAGCGTGCAGCCTGGGTCTGCTTTTGCTCAGCATGGTGGGTTCAGCGCCAGGCCTGGCCCTGACCAGCAGGCAGCAGATGCCCATCTCTGGAGTGGGTGTCCCACCCCACAGCGCCCTGGGCATCACGGCGCCAGCAGGGCCTGCTGTGCTCCGCGGCTTGTGCTGTGACAGAGCTGCAGAGTGGCGGGGGCGCAGCGGGCCCGCGAGGCCTCCATCTATAGAAACCACCCTCCACACTGCCCACCCCGCACATCTCAGTCTAAACCGGGCAGGGAGGGGGAGTGAATAAGCAGAATGTTATTTTTGTAACCAAGTAGAAGCAGCTATGAATTTTTCATGTCCCGCTGGAACTCCAGCTCCTACTCACAGTCGTGCCACATGGAGCTGGGGCTGCGAGTGGTGGGCTTGATCCCGAGGGGGCCTTGTGACTCCTGCCCACTGTGCCCTGGGCTCGGGGCCCTCTGAGTCTCCGGCGTCAGCAGATGCCCCTGGTTTTCCAGGAGGAGAAAACGGCCGGACAGGCCATGGAGTGTGGGCGTGGGGCCTCTTGGCGGCCTTCCCGTTTGTCGTGTGTCGGGTTCCTCGCCACCGAGGCCACGCTGGTGGGTCTTCTCCCCGAGCACTCGCTCTGCATTCTGCTTGGGCCTCTGCCTGCTTCCGGCCAGGGAGACAGGAGTGCCAGGCAGAGTTACCATTTATCTGAAAGTAGTCCTTCCCTTGACATTTGTTTAAAACTGAATACTTCATCTGTGCCAGGCACAGTCCTAAGTGATTTACTTGCGTTATTTTGTTTAATCATCATTTAAGAGAGGAGATTACTGTCTCCGTTTCACCCAACACGGAACCTGAGGCTCCTTGCTTGCCCGAGGTTACCCTGCTGGAAGGTGGCCTCAGTGGGTAAGGCAGGTCTGCGTGAGGCCCCAGCCAGAGCTCTTATTTTCCACCCAGAGAAGGTGAGCAAAGGTGTGGAGATGGGCCATGTGCGCAGGGTGGGCGGTATTGTGATCTCCTGAGGACAGACGACCTGAGCCCAGTGAGGTCAAGTTCATTCAGAGCTCACCCAGGTTGGAGTGAGAGGGTCTTCTGCGATCTCGTTTCCCCTCCAAACCGTGGTGGTGGGGTCAGGGCCTTTGCAGAGAGACTAGGTCCCACCCTTCCCAGGGATGGAGTGGGAAGCCGCCGGTGTGGATGTGGTCCCAGGTATGTGAGTTCTCGGGACTTGACACCCAGCTCTGTGGCGGATGTTTTAAAGCATTCCTCTCCACCCCCCTCCCACATTTAATCCCACAGCAAATACAGGCCGTAGATTCTGATAAGTCCATCCTCCAGAGTAGGATGATGAGGTGTAAGTAGGCCAAGTCACCTGGTTGCAATCCCAGAAGTAAGCTGAGGGGCCAGGCACTCAAGCCCTGAAGGATTGCCTCAGGTGTAACACAGGCTGATGGAGAGAGGTGCCCTCCCTGCAGACCAGGTGCCTAGATCTCGGCCCAGAAGCACCGAGGGCTCGGTCTCTGGGAACTACCCTCTTGTGTCTGGGCGTGGGGCCTCTTGGCGGCCTTCCCGTTTGTCGTGTGTCGGGTTCCTCGCCACCGAGGCCACGCTGGTGGGTCTTCTCCCCGAGCACTCGCTCTGCATTCTGCTTGGGCCTCTGCCTGCTTCCGGCCAGGGAGACAGGAGTGCCAGGCAGAGTTACCATTTATCTGAAAGTAGTCCTTCCCTTGACATTTGTTTAAAACTGAATACTTCATCTGTGCCAGGCACAGTCCTAAGTGATTTACTTGCGTTATTTTGTTTAATCATCATTTAAGAGAGGAGATTACTGTCTCCGTTTCACCCAACACGGAACCTGAGGCTCCTTGCTTGCCCGAGGTTACCCTGCTGGAAGGTGGCCTCAGTGGGTAAGGCAGGTCTGCGTGAGGCCCCAGCCAGAGCTCTTATTTTCCACCCAGAGAAGGTGAGCAAAGGTGTGGAGATGGGCCATGTGCGCAGGGTGGGCGGTATTGTGATCTCCTGAGGACAGACGACCTGAGCCCAGTGAGGTCAAGTTCATTCAGAGCTCACCCAGGTTGGAGTGAGAGGGTCTTCTGCGATCTCGTTTCCCCTCCAAACCGTGGTGGTGGGGTCAGGGCCTTTGCAGAGAGACTAGGTCCCACCCTTCCCAGGGATGGAGTGGGAAGCCGCCGGTGTGGATGTGGTCCCAGGTATGTGAGTTCTCGGGACTTGACACCCAGCTCTGTGGCGGATGTTTTAAAGCATTCCTCTCCACCCCCCTCCCACATTTAATCCCACAGCAAATACAGGCCGTAGATTCTGATAAGTCCATCCTCCAGAGTAGGATGATGAGGTGTAAGTAGGCCAAGTCACCTGGTTGCAATCCCAGAAGTAAGCTGAGGGGCCAGGCACTCAAGCCCTGAAGGATTGCCTCAGGTGTAACACAGGCTGATGGAGAGAGGTGCCCTCCCTGCAGACCAGGTGCCTAGATCTCGGCCCAGAAGCACCGAGGGCTCGGTCTCTGGGAACTACCCTCTTGTGTCCTCAGCCGGGGATGTGATGGCCAGTCTGCTGCCCCACTGCGTCCTTCAGGCACAGGGGATAGCAGAGGCCCGGCATCCCCTGCCGCTTCCCGTCCCAGCCCGGCCTGCTGCTGCCCGCTGCCCAGGCCCGAGGCCGCTGTGCTTTGGGCATTCTAAAGGCACGTGTGACGTGATACTAAATTTCTACCCCCTGGGAGCACACACATATATGCACGTAACATCCGGCAAGACCCCCAAATGACTGGAGAATGCTGTCCGAGATGCCAAGGGCTGTGTGTGGTTGCGAGGGCGGGCAGGTGTCCAGGGAGGAGGGGACCCTGGGAAGCGTGGTGTGCAGAGAACTGAGTGCCTGCTGTGTGCTCCAGCTCCACAGGGTCACCACCATGAACCCTTGTGCTGACCGTGCGTGACTCGGGTGGTGTCTTCGCTGCCACGTTGCAGATGAGGAAGCGGGCGTTAGGAGGGTTGGGTAACCTTTCCGCAGGGGTGGTGTAACCAGCAGCCTGGCCCCGGTTTGTCCGAATTCGGAGCTGCTCAGGGGAAGGAGCGAGGGAAGTGAGGTGGGAAGCCGGATGCATGCGCACCTCGCCGAGAACATGCTCCAGAGTAGCTCACGGCTGCCAGGAGGTAGAAAACAGCACGCAACTGTTAGGAGTGAAGCCGAGGGGCTTCCCTGGTGGGGGTCCCGTGGCTGAGGCTCCATGCTGCCAGTGCAGGGGGCCTGGGTTTGATCCCTGGTCAGGGAGCTAGATCCTGCATGCCGCAACTAAAACCTGGCAGAGCCAAATAAATAAAAATACTTAAAAAAAAAATCGGGCCTGGGCAGCTCCGTCACATGACGGAGTTGAACTCTAGACAGGTCCTGGGGCGTCACCCTCTGGCTCTAACAACCTTCTCACCCTCTGCCCCTTTCCCTGTGTGCAGAGATCGTGGACGGCAACGCGAAGATGACCCTGGGAATGATCTGGACCATCATCCTCAGGTTCGCCATCCAGGCTAGATGTGTATAAGAGACAGGAGGAGGGGTGGGCATCTGAGTCAGGATCGGGGTGGGGCAGGCTGGCCAGCCTGGGTGGGTGTCCAGGGGGGCTGATGTTGGGAGAGGGGTGGGTGTGGACCGAGGGGCGGAGGGGACAGCCGCGGGCAGGTTTCTGTCTCTCTGGGGCGGTGGCGGTGGAACTCTCCTTCCTGCTGGTGGGAGGCGGGTGGGGTACCCTAGCTGCCCGCAACGCTCCCCCTTTCTTCGGGTTTGGAAGGATCATCGCCTTTGGAGGGAACCCTTGCTTGCACCCACCTAGTGGTGTGTTAATTTGGCAGCTTCTTTGTCTGCAAGGGGCCTCGCATTGAGTCTCCCAATGAGCTGTTCTGGTGACAGTTGTCAAAACACATGGTGTTTGGCCAGTGTCTCCCTGGAAGCCCCTCGCCCCCCACACGGCCTCTGCCCGCACCCGGGCACAGCGCGGGCTCTCTCGGGCATTCCTGGCCGTCGGCCCAGGTCCACGCTGGGCCTGCAGGCTGGCGGGAACAGGGCAGGGGACTCCCGTGGGAAACAGGCGTGGGCTTTTTCCCAGACCCTGCTGCCGGGGCTGCGTGGGCCGGTCTCCCCGGAAGGTGTCTGGACACGTCCACCTTAACTGATGTGACGCACTTCCCTGGCGCTGGAGTTGATGACGACAGGCCCCAGCCAGCAGGGGCCTGAGCGCCAGTCACCTTGATCGCCACGCCCAGGCCCCATCCTCGATGTTCTCTGCCCTGGTTAAGGACTTGGGCTGCCGACGTGAGTTCCAGTCCACGCTCTGCCACCCATTATCCCGCTGACCAAGCGGTGGTCTGGGAACCAGCCTGAGCCTCAGTTTCCTCCCATCAGCCTGCCTGGGTTGCTGTGGAGATAGGCGCCGGTGTAGATAGAGGTTGGGCCTGGGCCTGACCCCGGGCAAGGGCCCCATGGTGGCCTTGTTGATGCAGAGTCAGGGCCGCGGCCCGGCCTTCTTGCTGGAGAGCCCCGACAGCCACACTGACTCTCCCGGCCACCCTCTGTTCTGCCTCCCCAGACCTTCACAGCCTGGTGCAACTCCCACCTGCGGAAGGCTGGCACGCAGATCGAGAACATCGATGAGGACTTCCGAGACGGGCTCAAGCTCATGCTCCTCCTGGAGGTCATTTCAGGTGAGCCCCACCCCCCCACAGCCGCCGTGCAGATGCCCCCAGGACACCCCCCAACCACCCTGCAGGTGCCCTTAGGACTCCGCCCGCCCTGCGCATGGCTGCCAGGCAAGAGCAAGGCCTCTACCAGCTGCAGCAACACTGCACCGGCATCGGCCTGTTCTAGGGAGCAGCGGGGACCCTAAACCTCCCCCCTCTCTCCCTTTCATGGTGTTCGGCCCTCAGGGGAGCGGTTACCTAAACCGGAGCGGGGCAAGATGAGAGTGCACAAAATCAACAACGTGAACAAGGCCCTGGACTTCATCGCCAGCAAAGGCGTCAAGCTGGTCTCCATCGGGGCGGAAGGTGAGTCTGGATGGTGCCCGGAGAAGAGTGGCGTTGGGGGAGTTCCTCAGAGGCCCAGCAGTTAGGAGTCCATTTTCTCACTGCCAAGGACCCGGGTTCAGTCCCTGGTCAGGGAACTAAGATCCTACAAGCCATGCAGTCAGGAAAGAAAGAAAAAGAAGTTGTGTTGGTGGTCAAGATGGGGGTGCCGGATACACCAAGTGGTGAGCACAGTGTCTGCCTTCGGTGTGGCGTTGGGTTCACAACCCACCCCTGCTTTCCTTCCCCCAGGGAACAATCCAGTCCAAGACCAGGGAATCTGGTTCCCCTGGTCATGAGGGGCACAGGGGAGGAATGGCTTTGCTCGGGCCATGGACCCCTCGCTCACCCTCTCGGTGCTGGCCTGACACGTGACCCGCCGTCCCTGACCCAGGAGCACCTTTGCCCTTAGGCCCCGCCTGGTGTCCACGGGCAGGAGGGGCTCAGAGGAGGGGAGGATGCTCGCGGCCTACTGTCCGGGCTCTGGGGCAGGGAGTGTAGGTCCAGAGGTCAGGGAGCAAACCTTGCTGGCTGCGTGGCCTGGGAGAGTGTGACCTCTTGATGGGACTCCCAGGATCCCTCTGGTCCCCGTGTGGGTGCCCAGCTGGCACTGTGACCTTGTCTCTGGGCCCTGGCGGGAGCAGCAGCATACCCTCGCTCCAGCAGCTGGAGCTCTTGTCTTGAGCTTCCCAGGCGCCTTTGGAGACCAGGCGAGGCCTGATGGAGCCCAGAAGGTCCCCATCAGCCTGGGCTCACAGTCTTGTTCATTAGTCAGAGCAGGGTTTCGTACACCCCGACATCCATGTTGTCCCAGCTTTTAGAAAAACAAAGAAAACTAATTGCTGTTAATGACAGGGCTCTGAGAGTCTGGCTGAGACTCCAGGCCAGGAATGCACGTCCCGTGTTCCAAGGCTCTGCCCTGGCCCAGGCCCTCTCCAGGGAGGGGTGCCAAGCCTCCCATGCCATGGTCGAGGTGGTTGGTGTTTGTTTAAAAAAAAAAAGCCCGAATTCAATCAGGCCCTGAGATTTTCTGTCCTTGCATGGATCTTTCCTCCTGGCTCCCCTCCAGCCTCCTGCTTCTCACAGCTGCATTTTTTTTTATTTTTTTATTTTGCGCAAATGCTAGCCTGTAAACACAGACAGGGTGAGAGAAGACCCATGGCAGTCATCAGTTTTCATTTGGAGAAAAACTCAGTCTAAAAACATTCTCCGTTCATGCCCAGACCACTTTGCTCCCAATACCCATGGCCTTCGGGCCTCTTGTGGGCAGCTGGCTGGAGCCATTCTGAGATCTCTGGGGTACCTGAGAGCCCTGATCTAGCCCCCACCCCCACCCCCGACTCCCTGCCCCTCCGCACCGTCTCGGCAGCTGCGGGAGCATGACTTCCTCATGGGGCTTGTGAGCGGGGTCAGGAGGCGAGGGCACAGCTGCAGGTCCAGGGAGCAGCTGGCGGGTGTGTCATGAGAGCGGCCACCTTCCCTCCCGTCACTGGGACTCTCTAAGCCCTCTGTGACCAGCCTGCTCGGGCACCAGCTGGGAACGGGCACTGTGGCCGGCACCCAGGAGGAACACAGCGTGGATTTCCTGGACAAATCCCTGCTCTCACCCCACGAGAAGGCTCAGCCTGGTTTCCAGGCCTGGGGTTCTCTGCCCTGGGAAAGGTGCAGACAGACACCGTGTCCTTCCCCTGCCTCCAGGCAGCCAGCCGCATGTATTTCCTCTCCCCAAACCCTCAAACGGAGAGCTCCCCTCAGCCGCCAGCCCACAGCTTCACTGGGGGGCGCCTCTCCGGTGACTAAAGAGCTCCCCACCCCACTCCCTCCTGGTGAGTGTGTCCTCTGGGAAGGCTGGGCCCCATCCTCTGGGGGACCGTCGTCCCTCCTCCTCAAATCAAGCTCGCCTAGAGTTTTCCGTCCTCGAGGGCAGTGAGTATGGTCTCTTGAGGCATCCCTCCATTCTCCCAGCCTTCCTCCTGCATCCGGGCTGTGAGAGGCACGGTGGGCTGCAGGCTTGAGAGGACCGCCACAGGCGTGTCAGGCCGATGGGCTCTGGTCTGCGGCTGCTCGTCCGCACTTCTCCACCTGGCCCCTGACCCCAGGGTGCCTGTCACAGAAGTGATTTTTCTCCAAGTTGCTGAAGCTGAGGAACGTGTGGTCCAGACCCTTCTCTCTCACCCCCGGGAGTCTGGGAGAGTGGTTTTCGGTCAGCTGAGGAAGTGCGAGCTCGGCAGCTGGCCCTTGTGCCCCCTGCTCCCCGCCACCCGCAGCTCCACGTCTGTCTGTCTGTCTGTCTGTCTGTCTCTCTCTCTCTCTGTCTCTCGCTGGGCCAGGTGCTGGGGGTGCGGGACTGATGACAACGCAGATGAGGAATAGGCAGCTGCCGCCGCCACTGAGTCGCTCAGTCATGTCCGATTCTTTTGTGACCCCATGGGCTGTAGCCCGCCAGGCCCCTCTGTCCATGGAATTTCCCAGGCAAGAATCCTGGAGTGGGTCGTCATTTCCTTCTCCAGGGGATCTTCCCGACCCAGGGATCGAACCCATGCCTTCTGCTTGTCAGGCAGATCCTTTACCACCACCAGCTGGGAAGGCAGACAAACCAGCCAGTGTGTGCATGTGAGGGCAAGAACAGGGTGCCGGGGAAGTCGGGGAAGCCGGGAGGTGACGTAGAAGCAGAGATGTAGAACAGGCAGGGAAGGACCACCAGCCTTCTGGGGAAGGAGGCAAAGGGTGCACTTTGTGGGTGAGATCCTTAAAGCAAGCAAACGCTGACTCGCCAAGAGGGCGGAGCTCAGAGAATGCTGGGGAGAGAGCAGCCGGGTCACGCCGAGCAGGGCTTGTGAGCCCGCCTCCAGCACACAGGGTTTGTTTCAGGCACGGTGGGGCCTGAAGCAGGCGCTAGACTCAAAGCCGATGCACCTGTTAAAGTGCCCACACTGCTGTGTGGGAGTGGATCACGGGGACGGAGGAGGCGGTGCGTCGAGATCTGGGGGACACGACAGTGGCTTGGACTGAGGTGGCAGCACTGGTTGTTGAAAGGAAGAGGACAGATTCTCAACAAACACCAGCATGGCCTGCATCTGCTAGTGGGGAGACATGCCCATACAGGGGTGACGGGGGCCGGAAACGCAGGCCCAACAATGCCTGGGAGAAGTCCTTTGCACTGGGTCATGAGAACAAGCTACCCGGAGAGGAGGAAGCCTGTGTGGCTAAGAACACACGTGCGGAAGGAAGCCTGAAGGTCCCAAGCGGCAGAAGGCTTTGGGGACCACGCTTCCTGTTGAGGGACACTTTCTCCCAGCGCAGGTGGTGCAGGACGGGCCTGGGCAGCTCCGTCACATGACGGAGTTGAACTCTAGACAGGTCCTGGGGCGTCACCCTCTGGCTCTAACAACCTTCTCACCCTCTGCCCCTTTCCCTGTGTGCAGAGATCGTGGACGGCAACGCGAAGATGACCCTGGGAATGATCTGGACCATCATCCTCAGGTTCGCCATCCAGGACATCTCTGTGGAAGGTGAGAGCCGAGGGCCTGCCAACCGGCAGAGGGCAGCCTTTTCTCTCAACCCCAGTGCCACCCAAGTTTGGGGGACTTGGTTAGACTTTTGGGTGTTTTGTCTTCATGCCTCAAGGCTCTTTCCTGAGTCTGGACGTGACTCCCAGGGCCTGGCCCTGCCCGGGAGTGCTGGGTGGAGGTGCTGGCCCAGGTGCAGGTGAGGGGGGGCCCGTGCGGCCACGCCTTCTTGGTGGACCCTCCCACCACCCTCGTCCGGTGGGCGTAACCGCGCCATCTGACTGTCTGGGAGCAGACTCGCGATAGAGTCAGGTCTGGCCTCGTTCTCCGGGGTGTCAGCACCCGCGTTTCCACTCCACCTCCCACCCTCGGACTTGGCCTCCAGGGTCCAGGCCAACACAGGGTGAGAAAAACCACGGGGCCAGCGTGTGGAGGGGCTCCTGGTGACAGGCCAGCGCAGTGACCAGGACACGCGTGGGACCTGCCCTCATAGCACGCCCAGTCTGCTGAGGACCGTCCACGGGGCGCTACCCATGGGGAGCAGAGGGACCTCCTGGGGCCCTCCCACCCCGCTTCCTCACAGCTGCGGCCGGCCCCTGAGCGGGCAGCCTGTTCTTGGGGCCTTGTTCAGAAGCCGGGGCCCGCATCAGGCGCTTGTTGGCAGTGTGTCCTGCCAGGCATAGGCTTTGGGGTCAGAAATGGCTCAGGTTCAGGCCCTGACACTGCCCCGTCACTGTCACTTCCAGGGTGACCCCAGGTGAGTGACTGCTTCTGGGGCCTGGGGTGCAGCTCGGATCCGGAAAGGGTACCCACACTGCAGCTGGCCCGTCCAAGGGCCTCTTCCCCCAGCTTCTCTCTGCCCCTTATGCCTGAGCCCCAAGGGTGACCCACCCACACTGGGCGCTGTGCCTTTAGCTGTGAGCCTGGGCTCACCGTCCTCGTGTGTTCTGCAGAGACCTCTGCCAAGGAGGGGCTCCTCCTCTGGTGCCAGAGAAAGACGGCCCCGTACAAGAACGTCAACGTGCAGAACTTCCACATCAGGTGAGCGGCTGGCGGAGGGCCTGGCCCACATCATCCCCACGCTGCTTCCCAGGACTTGAGATGCTGGCCGGCCTCATCCCCACCTCTACCCTGGCCCTCTTCCTGTGGTTTTGTCAGGGTCTGTGAGGTGCCAGCTCTCAGGAGTGCCCCCCACACACACTGGCTTCCATGAACCCCTGGGAAGGTCCCTGCGTCCCTTGGGGGAGGTGGCAGTCAGCTCACCGTCCCGGGCTGAAGGCCTTATGGCCTGGCACCTCTGGGAGGCCCTGTAGAGTCTTCTTCCCCAAGTCAGGTAACTCAGAAGCAGCAACAAAGCTCTTCCTTTGTTTTGACCTCTCAAGAGGGATCTGCCGTCCTAGTAAGTTTAGTGTCTGGGGAAATGTGCCCTGTGTCTGTTAGAGGAACAGGACTCAGCCAGAATAAGCCTGCTGTCCCTCGGGTCAGGGCAGAAAATGAGTGTGTCCACAAGGCAGGCATGGTCAGTGGGAGATCTGGGAGTATGGCACGGCCTGGGGATTAGGCCGTGAGGGTGGCCTTGAGATCAGATCTGACATGACCGTGACTTCACCCCTCTGAGCCTCTGCTGTCTTCCGGGGGTGGATGGTCCAGGGAGAGGGCACACACAGGGATGAAGAACGGGGTTTCCCAGCATCCGCAGAGGTCCTGCTGTGTCCTCGGGCTCCCCAGGGCCCGGCACTGGGCATTGGGGGCTTAGCCATTCATAGCCTGCAGTCCCTCCCTTATCTCCTCCGCGTCTCCTTCCTTCCCAGCTAGCTGGTCCTCCGTGGACTTCTCATTCGTTTATTTATTCAGTCACTCAGTACCTATGGAGTGCCTATTCCATGCCAAGAGTGGGAATACGATAGCACCAAAATCAAGTCCCTGCCCTTGGAAGGTCACACCTCAGCCGGGGGACCAGTTGTTCACAAAGGTGCGAAGGAACCAGCCTAATTCCAAGTAGTGAGAAGGGCCAAAGAAAGACAAAATAGGATAAGGTGTCGTAAGGTAACCAGCAAGAGTGCCGTGGTCAGAGAGGGGGTCTGTCTGAGACGCCATTAAGCTTGACCTCCGGAAGGGCCAGCCCTTAGAGCAGCGGCCCGCAACCTCTTTGGCACCAGGAGCTGGTTTCATGGAAGACAGTTTTTCCACGGACCATTCCTCTCTCTGAGGGTGGGAGGGGGGGCGTAGTTTTGGGATGATTCTATTTACTGTGAACTTTATTTCTAATTTGATGCTGCCGCTGACCTGACCGGAGGTACCTGTGTACAGCCCAGAAGTTGGGGACCCCTGCCTTAGAGGTTCCCGGGGAGGGAAATGTGACCAGTCTAGCCTGTGACCAGCTGTCACTTCCCTCTGAACAGAGCCCCTCACGCCAAGCCACATCCTGGCATTTAGCCAGCACACTGGTCAGGTCAGCCAAGGTGCAGAGGGCCCTATCAAGTCCCTGCCCTTGGAAGGTCACACCTCAGCCGGGGGACCAGTTGTTCACAAAGGTGCGAAGGAACCAGCCTAATTCCAAGTAGTGAGAAGGGCCAAAGAAAGACAAAATAGGATAAGGTGTCGTAAGGTAACCAGCAAGAGTGCCGTGGTCAGAGAGGGGGTCTGTCTGAGACGCCATTAAGCTTGACCTCCGGAAGGGCCAGCCCTTAGAGCAGCGGCCCGCAACCTCTTTGGCACCAGGAGCTGGTTTCATGGAAGACAGTTTTTCCACGGACCATTCCTCTCTCTGAGGGTGGGAGGGGGGGCGTAGTTTTGGGATGATTCAAGCCTATTCTATTTACTGTGAACTTTATTTCTAATTTGATGCTGCCGCTGACCTGACCGGAGGTACCTGTGTACAGCCCAGAAGTTGGGGACCCCTGCCTTAGAGGTTCCCGGGGAGGGAAATGTGACCAGTCTAGCCTGTGACCAGCTGTCACTTCCCTCTGAACAGAGCCCCTCACGCCAAGCCACATCCTGGCATTTAGCCAGCACACTGGTCAGGTCAGCCAAGGTGCAGAGGGCCCGCAGCGCAGGCCTGTCCAGCTCAGTGGGGCCACGCACGGCAGTGCTCCGCGGGGCACAGCTACCCTGGTAACGAGCAGTCATAAAGCACTTGTCACGTGTCAGGTATCGGCCTGAGCCTCACATAGTTACTCATCCCTCACAACAGCCCAATGAAGTGTCGACACTGTATTATCCCTGTTTTGCAGATGTAGAAACTGAGGTAGCAGGTGCTTAGGGGACTTGCCTAAGGTTGCACTGACCGTGGATGGGGTGGTATTTTCCCCCAGACGGTCTGGCTCCAGCAGCCAGGCTCACAGCCAGCTGGGAACACGCTCTAGACCACCTCACTGAGTGGGAGGTAGTCATTCCTGTGTGCTCACGGCCCATAGCCCCTCATGACCATGGAGCCCTCCTCACAACCTTGGCCTTTCCATCCCCAGCTGGAAGGACGGTCTTGCCTTCAACGCCCTGATCCACCGGCACAGACCAGAACTGATCGAGTACGACAAGCTGAGAAAGGTACGCATCTCTCGCTCCCCTCAGTGGCCCACAGACACCCCGACTCTGACGCTGACTCTGGCCACTGCCCCCAGCCCTTCCGTTGCTGGTGTCCAGAGCTGAACTCTGCTCAGATGGGCAAACCAAGGGGGGTCCCTGTGCCAGCCATCAGGAAACCCCAGGCTTGGCGGCTAATCTCGCCTCCTTTGCTGCCCTTGGGACCTGTCCCCTTCTCCCTCCTTGAGCATTGCAGCTGCCAGGGGTTATGGGAGATCCTCCCCTTCCTTTTTATTTCTTACGACTTTATCGGGTCCTGGTTGCGGCGGGCAGGCTCCTCTCTAGTGGTGGCGTGGGGGCTCAGTTGCTGTGGCACATGGGATTAGTTGCCCCTTGGCATGTGGAATCTTAGTTCCCCGACCAGGGATCGAACCCAAGTCCCCTGCTTTGGAAGGCAGATTCTTAACACTGGACCTCCAGGGAGGTCCCCAGCTCCCCTTCCATAACCCTCTAGATTCTGGAAATGTTCACACTCTGCCCAGTGGGGAGGGGTAAGGAATTCTGAACCATCATGGCGGGGGACCCATGCTAC
Source organism: Cephalophus harveyi (assembly GCA_006410635.1). NCBI lineage: Eukaryota > Metazoa > Chordata > Mammalia > Artiodactyla > Bovidae > Cephalophus > Cephalophus harveyi. The sequence continues at coordinate 78,246 of SJYT01036359.1, read as the reverse complement.
AGAAGAAGGAAGGCGCTCCTGAGCTGGCCTCGTGGGGCAGGGCCTGTGGCGGAGGCAGCCTAGGGCCAGAGAGAAAGAGCATCATCCCAGATGGGGGCCCAGATTGGGGAACGGGGGTGCCCAGGCCTGCGCTCAGCCCGCTCAGGCCACAGCCGCTAATCGAGTAATCGAATTGGGCTGTAGCTGGAGAGTGGGAGAGGCCCGTGAGGGAGGGCCAGTGTGAAGTGGGCTCCCATCCTGTGAGCTGGGCTGAGCTTAGAACATGGAGGCTCTCTGCTCCCCATCCCCATGCCCACACCCCAGTGAGCTCTCAGGTCTGGATCAGTGTTTCAGGGCAGAGGGTCTTAATCTGGGACCCAGGGGTGGCTGGAAATTCTAAGGAAAGAGCACGCCTGTGTTTTTTTCTGGAGGAAAGGTGCACAATTAGCCCCCAAAGATTTCCAGCAGCACGGGTGGCTGAGAACTGCCTGAAGGAGCATTTCCAGTTCCAGCCCTCCCCAGGATCCCTCCCTTCGGGGCCAGCCCTTGTTCCCTCTGCTTGTGCGTCCTGCCCCTGACCATGTTCCTCCTCCTTCCTTCCCTCCCTCCCTCAGGACGACCCGGTCACCAACCTGAACAATGCCTTTGAAGTGGCTGAGAAATACCTCGACATTCCCAAGATGCTAGATGCAGAGGGTAAGTACATCCCTCTTGCTCTGTCAGCATACTGTTCTATGGGCATGTCTTGGGGTGACCTCGGAGCTGGCGGAGCCAGCCGGAACACCTGAGCAAATCTGCTTGAACCGGGAATAATGGTGTCGTCACTCAGGGCGCCCAGGCTGGAGCAGCCTGGGTTGGAGTTGGTGGGGAAGAGGTCTTTGAAGGGACCAGCTCTTAGGGCCGCCCCTGGGGCCTGGGCCCCAGCCCCCCCACCATAACCCTTCCTGATTGGTCCCGCCCCTCAAGTCACTGGGACGGACGGCTCCTGTGAATAACCAAGGCCTCCACCTTCCTGCCTGCCACAGGCTAGGGATCTGGCGCCCACAGAGTGGAGTGTTGTTTTCCTTTTCCGGCTTTGCTCCGTTTCCCAGCCACGCACCGCCCCGGCCAGGACCCCCGCCTCTGGCCTCTGGCGGCCCCTGGGGCTGACCGTCTGGCGGCCCCTTGAGGCCGTTCTCAGAGAGAGGACGTGGCCTCGTCTTAATCCCATTTCCCACAGCCTTGGCCTTTCCGGTGACCATGGGGGATTGGGTGGCCGAGGGGCTGGCCAAGCCCACTGGAGTCGCCCAGGGTCGTGGAGTCGGCTCCGAGGGTCCTTCTCCCAGGACTCCTGCTGTGCCCTGGGGAGCCCGTGCATCTCCGTGAGCGCCCGTCCCCACCCCCGCTGGGGCAGTTTAACCCTTGTCGTTCACTTACAGACATCGTGAACACGGCCCGGCCCGACGAGAAGGCCATAATGACCTATGTGTCCAGCTTCTACCATGCCTTTTCGGGAGCGCAGAAGGTACCGGGCAGGGCCAGGCAGGCCCACCTCGCCGCCACCGCCCAATGCCGCTGCTGCCTCTCTCCTCCCGCACTCACCTCATTTCTCTTGCAGACGGCAGTGGCCTCTCTCCGACTGGAAGCCATCCCCCCGGCTCCTTGGCATCACCACCTGTTTACCTCTCTCTGCTCGTAGTATTTCTCGAGCGCCTCAGAGCTCACCCCCCTACTTCAGTGCCAGCCCTGAGAATACATACAGCCAGTGACCGAGCCAGACAGGGCCCCTGCCCTCATGGAGCTTACATTCTAGTGGGCAAGACAGACAACGAGCAGGCCCACAGAGAAAGTAACGTACACGAGAGGAGTAGGAGAGAGCACAGACGGCCCAGTGGGAGGCACTGGGCTCCTCACCGGGGGCCGCTGGCGGGGAGAGGGTGATGAGCAGGTGCTGCTGGGCGAGGAGCTGCGGCCAGTGTTCCAGATAGAGGGGGGAGCAAGTGCAAAGGCCCTGGAGGCATCAGTGGCGGGGCTTATCCAAGGAATGGCTGGGGAGGAGAGGAAGATGAGGTTGGAGAAGGTGACGGAGACCTTCTAGGGGAGACACTGTAGTCCTGGAGTTTGGGTTTCATTCTGAGACCCCAGGAGATGATTAGGGGTTTGTGCTCAGGTGGTAGGTGATCACACAGGACATGGATCCTGCGTTATATTTTCAGAAAGATCAAATAATGCAAGCCAGATCCTGCCAGCCCCAACCAAGGCTTCCTGGCTAGTGTGTCCCAAACCCGGGCCTGGTTAGGAAAGGAATCTGTCCCTTTCGGATGTCCCTCCTTCCCTCTGCAAAACTTCGGCAAGACGCACCCACGCAGGCTGGAGCCGGGGTCTGGCTTCCAGTCCAGAGCCAGCGCTATCCTTCCCGCATGAGCCTCGGGCCCGGCCTCGGCCACCCTTCCTGCATCTTTCACTGTCTCCTGCCTCTCTCTCTCTCTCTCTCTGCGCAGATATTGTAGGCACTCTGAGGCCAGATGAGAAAGCCATCATGACTTACGTGTCCTGCTTCTACCACGCTTTCTCAGGGGCTCAAAAGGTGAGCTGGGGGCGGGAGCACCTTCACTCCTGTGGCCGGAGACTCACCCTCGCCAACCCCCCACCCACACCACCATCCCGCCATCCCAGTGTCTGGGCTGCGGCCTGAGGACTGACCCAGCCTGGAAGGTTCCTGTGACCCTGAGCCTCCATGGCCATCGCCCAGCCAGCGCTGGTGCAGGGCTGAGACACCACAGACAGTCCCACGAGTCCCTCCATGGATACAGCCCACCCAGTGAAGTGGCGGCTGGTCCCGGTTTCTCTAGACAAGGCAGTCGAGTCCCAGTATCACCTCAGACAGTGGGGTGCAGCTGGGCCTGTGCACCGGCTCTCAGCTGTCCCCCTCTTGCCCTGATCCATGCCCGGCCACCCGCCTGCCGCACTGGCCGTGTCCCCACTGGGAACGCTGGCTCTCCTGCCCTGCTCTGCGGCTCCTTCCCCCAGCAAACGCCCCAGGACAGGCCTGTCTCTGATTCCAGGGGCCCAGGTCACCAGGCCCCTGCCCCCCACAGCCCCACCACCACAAGCAGGGAGTCAGGAGGGTCTGTTCCCCGGGGTGGCCCTCCCTGAGCCCGGCCGACCTCTCACTGGAGCTGCCCCTGCTGCCTGGAGGCCTGGATACCTCTGTCCCCTCCTCCTGCCTTCTGGGTACCTGGTTTTGGCCTGCAGTGTATTCCCAGCAACTTGATTCTCTGTCCCACTTAGCAATTGGGCAGAGAGAAGACCAAGAAATGAGCTATTTATTGAGCACTAACTGCGTGCTTCCCAGGTGGTGCTAGTGGTAAAGAACCGCCTGTCAGTGCAGGAGACGTAAGAGACATGAGTTCAGTCCCTGGGTTGAGAAGATCCCCTGGAGGAGGACACGGCAACCCACTCCAGCATTCTTGCCTAGAGAATCCCGTGGCCGGAGGAGCCTGGCGGGCTACAGTCCGTGGGGTCGCACAGAGTTGGACACAGCTGAAACATCATAGCCTGCACGCAGCTGCATGCTAGGACCTCCTCCAAACACTCCATGTGCATGGGCGGTCAGCGGCCCATGCCCACGCCAGGGGTGGGCAGGCCCCGTTATCTCCACTTACAAGACGGGGACACAAGTCACAGGATGAGGACTTTGACTGCCGCCTGCCTCAGAGCCCCAGGCCCAGCAAGGCCTTCCTGAGGGCAGTCTGCCAGGGGTCCCTGCTCTGTCGCCACTCAGCAGTGTGACCTCAGAGAAGACCCTCACCTCCCTTCTCCCGCGTGTAAAACGGGGAGCAGACCAGCGCCCTCCTCAGGATCGTCTGAGGATGAAATGAGCAGGCCAAGGGCTCAGGACAGTGTCCAGCCCCATGAGCGCCCCACACACGGCCTGGCAGTGGGAGCAGCCTCCCCAGCATGTGGCTGGAGTGTGTGTTTGACGTGTTCTTGTGGCAGTGGGGAGGCTGGGGGGTGCCTTTGGCATAGGCAGGGAGAGTGGAGGGGACCCCTCACCCTAGAGGGAAAACGAGGTTGGGTGGAAGATTCCTGGCCACAAACGCCCACTAACAGTGCATTCGCTGTGGGCCTGCCTCCTCCGCGGGCCCCTTGCCAGCCTCACTGCCACCACACTGCCCTGAAGGGAGTGTCTTCTCTCTGCCCAAACTGCCCTCTGATGCTTAGAGCAGGACTCCAGGGTGGGGGACAGAGGCCTGGAGGCATCTGTGGGAGGGGGTGCCGGCCGGAAAGCCCAGGTCAGAGCATTCGGGAGGGTTTTTTGGTGTTTTTTACCCCTCGGGGTTTGGGATCTTAGTTCCCAGACCAGCTCCCCCTGCAGTGGAAGCAGGGAGCCCTAACCGCTGGACACCAGGGGAGCCCCGACATCTGGCAGTTTTTGAGGGAGCTGGGCCTCTCTCGTGAGGGAGGAAATAAAGGCCAGCCTCTGGGGAGCTGCTGGTCCCCAGGGACATGCAGAATACAGGCCTCTCCAGCCTCCCCCCGCCTGTGTTTACCTCTCAGGAGAGCCGTGTAATGCTTGTGTTATTGCCACCGTCTTTTCCCCAGAGGCTCCATCAGGCCTCTTAAAAGAGTGCTCTCTGGGTTTTGTTTCATTTCATGAATGCCGGGCAGCCCTAGTCCTCGCCCCACGTATGTCCGTCCTCTCCTGATGGTTTATTTCTACTCACAAAAGCATCTGCTCCTTGTCCTTTGCTCGCTCATTCATTCATCAGCTCTGAGTCCCTCAAACACGCCAAGCCTCGAGCCGGGTGCCAGGAATTCAGCCTCGAAACAAAACACTCCTGCCCATCAGCCCGCACCTTCACGGGGCCTGCCCGGCAGGGTGGAGCTGAACTTGGGGGGTTGCCGGTCTGGTTGTCTCTCCAGGCTGGGGGTCAGGACTCCCTGGGGTCTGCTTCCTGCGCTCGCTCGGGGCTGGGTGTTCGCTGGCCAAGGCCTTCGCGAGCCTCCACCCTGGGGCTCGTTGGCGAGTGTCCTGCAGCCTGCAGCAGGTGTGTGTGTGCGTGTGCGCGTGTGTGTACACACCAGCACAGCTGGCCCTCCACTTCCTTCCCCACCTGTGTGTGGAGGAGAGAGGCGGGCGTCAGCGGGGCTAGAGCCATCCCCAAGCCTCTCTGTTTTCCTTCCCCACCGCTCTGTAGACCCTCCTCACTATTTCTGTTCCTGTTCTGTTGCCGTTTTCAACTCTTCTTCTTGGAGGCTTTCTGTGCTTCCTGAAAGGTACCTGGTCTCTGTGTGCCATCCCTCACTTCCGCGGGCCCCTTGCCAGCCTCACTGCCACCACACTGCCCTGAAGGGAGTGTCTTCTCTCTGCCCAAACTGCCCTCTGATGCTTAGAGCAGGACTCCAGGGTGGGGGACAGAGGCCTGGAGGCATCTGTGGGAGGGGGTGCCGGCCGGAAAGCCCAGGTCAGAGCATTCGGGAGGGTTTTTTGGTGTTTTTTACCCCTCGGGGTTTGGGATCTTAGTTCCCAGACCAGCTCCCCCTGCAGTGGAAGCAGGGAGCCCTAACCGCTGGACACCAGGGGAGCCCCGACATCTGGCAGTTTTTGAGGGAGCTGGGCCTCTCTCGTGAGGGAGGAAATAAAGGCCAGCCTCTGGGGAGCTGCTGGTCCCCAGGGACATGCAGAATACAGGCCTCTCCAGCCTCCCCCCGCCTGTGTTTACCTCTCAGGAGAGCCGTGTAATGCTTGTGTTATTGCCACCGTCTTTTCCCCAGAGGCTCCATCAGGCCTCTTAAAAGAGTGCTCTCTGGGTTTTGTTTCATTTCATGAATGCCGGGCAGCCCTAGTCCTCGCCCCACGTATGTCCGTCCTCTCCTGATGGTTTATTTCTACTCACAAAAGCATCTGCTCCTTGTCCTTTGCTCGCTCATTCATTCATCAGCTCTGAGTCCCTCAAACACGCCAAGCCTCGAGCCGGGTGCCAGGAATTCAGCCTCGAAACAAAACACTCCTGCCCATCAGCCCGCACCTTCACGGGGCCTGCCCGGCAGGGTGGAGCTGAACTTGGGGGGTTGCCGGTCTGGTTGTCTCTCCAGGCTGGGGGTCAGGACTCCCTGGGGTCTGCTTCCTGCGCTCGCTCGGGGCTGGGTGTTCGCTGGCCAAGGCCTTCGCGAGCCTCCACCCTGGGGCTCGTTGGCGAGTGTCCTGCAGCCTGCAGCAGGTGTGTGTGTGCGTGTGCGCGTGTGTGTACACACCAGCACAGCTGGCCCTCCACTTCCTTCCCCACCTGTGTGTGGAGGAGAGAGGCGGGCGTCAGCGGGGCTAGAGCCATCCCCAAGCCTCTCTGTTTTCCTTCCCCACCGCTCTGTAGACCCTCCTCACTATTTCTGTTCCTGTTCTGTTGCCGTTTTCAACTCTTCTTCTTGGAGGCTTTCTGTGCTTCCTGAAAGGTACCTGGTCTCTGTGTGCCATCCCTCACCCTCCTTCTCCTGTCCTTGCATTCCGCCCCCCTACCCCCAGCAGAACCCCACCCTGTAGTTCGGGGCAGAGGCTAGTCACTGTTGGCACTGCTCCCCTCCACCCTGTGGATCAGGACCTCTGCTCACCCAGCCAGCGGCAGCCTCCTCCAAGAGGGGGGAGTAGGAAAGGGGCCAGGCGTGCTCTGCCCATGCACCGACCACCAGCCTGCTCTGGGGGACACTGGCACCCCCTCCTCTGCCCACACCCCACGGCTCCCTGGTGCAGCCTCCCTTCCCAGCCAAGGGGCGGGTCCTTCCAGGGCTCAGCTGTGTGGAGGACCCTACTCAGCCTCACCCAGGCCTCTTCTCTGTGGGCCTCTGAGTCCATTTCCCCCATATTAGGGGACTCCCCACTCCACTGCAACACTTCCAGGGTCCAAGCTGAGAGAGCACACAGGCCCGGCTCCCGGAGCAGGGGCCTTAGCAGTCAGCTTCAGGGACCCCAGCAAGGCCTGTCAGGACTCAGCCATTCAGGGCACCCTCTTGCTGGCTCTGCTTCCTCTCCTCCCCACCTTGGGGCCTTCTGTGTGGGCCTCGGGCATCCCAGCTTTCAGGGGACCTGCTTGTCAGGAGGGAGGGTCTGCAGCCCCCAGGCAGCCCTGACTGTGTGTGCTTTCCCCCCCAACCCCGTCCCCCAACCCAGGCGGAGACCGCTGCCAACCGGATCTGCAAGGTGCTGGCCGTCAACCAGGAGAATGAGCACCTGATGGAAGATTATGAGAGGCTGGCCAGCGACGTGAGTGACCCCTTGTCCCCACCCTCTCCCGGTGGCCCTGCCAGAGCTAAAGGATCGGTCCCCTCTCATTACCCTTGGCCCAAAGCCATGTGACACCTGCAGAGGAGAGAGCAAGGATGGCAGCGAGACCTAGAGAAGGTCAGAGGGGTACAGAGCGGAGTTTGACCACACCAGTGCTCATGGTTTCACAGGACTGAGGGTCAGAGTGATGTGCCACCATGCTTACTGGCTCCTGGCACCTCGAGCCTGGCTTCCTGCAGAGATACCTAGGGACAGAGTTTTTCCTGCTGCATTAGAATAAGCTGGGGAGCTTTTTATTTTATTTTTTAAAAATCTGTTGGGCACGCCATGCAAAAAACATCTTAGTTCCCTGACCCAGGGATCAAACCCACACCCCCTAGAGTGGAAGCACAGAGTCTTAACCAGTGGATCACCAGGGAAGTCCCTTTATTTAAAAAAAAAATTTTAAGGAACTTTTTAAAAAGTTCCCACCCCTATGCAAAAATTCCTGTCCCCATGTCCCGCACACAGAAGCCTGATTTGGTAGGATGGAGAGCCACCCGAGATCCGATACAGCGACAGACAGGATGGCTGTCTGTCACGGCAGGTCCCCTGTGAGGAGGGAACTCCTGTTTCTCTCTTGGCATCTATGCTGCCCAGGGGGAGCCGTTTGACTGCTGTTCTGGATCAGTGTTCCCCAGACTCTGAGATTTCACAGACCAGGAAAATTTGGGAAATATTTCCAGCCCACCTATAGCGGCCAACTTTTTCTTTTGCAAAGTTAAGGATACTTTAAACAAGAGAAAGCTACCATCTGGTACCACCATCACTGCCAACACCAAGGAAAGGTTAAGGGGCTGTGTCCTAGAGTCCCAGCCTTGCCCAACAGAGGGCAGGCAGCACCAGGCACCCGGAAATGAACACCGTGGAGACCTTGGGCCTCGGTTTTCTTATCCTGCCTGAGGCTGGCATTTGGGACCCCCCTTCCCCAGGCATATCTACCTGTACGGTAACTGATCGTACTCTCCTGGGATTTTTCTGGAATGTCCAGTTTGTTTGCTCATTTGTACCTGGTCCTCACTCCAGGTGGCTCATAGAAGTACAGGTCACTTTCTTTTTTCAGTTGTGCTGTCTAGTTTTCTGTGCCCAGGCGGTGCGCCTGGCACCGACCACCCGAGTGAGCCAGGCATGTGGCCAGCCCTGCCTTGGGGCGCTTACAGTTGGTGAACGGGGCGCAGTGAGGTTCTCAGATAGTGTTGTGTATGGCGACAGTGGATTCCTGTGCAGGCCTGATGGGGGAGATGCCCCCACAGGGATGTCTGCATTGAGGCCATCCTGCTTAGCGGAGGGAGGAAGACCAAGAGCAAAGGCAGAAGCAGAGAGTAGCCAGAGAACAGCACTGTGGTTCCGGCAGGAGTGATATTCCCAGGATCCCTGGCCATGGGATGCCCATGGGGAATCATGGGGAAGTCAGGCTGATCAGCAGGGGTGATCCCCCAAGATGGGGTCCTCGAAGATCCAGGTACCACGTGCCCACGAGCTGGAGGCAGCCCTGTCAGCTGTCGGCAGGTCCCCTGCAAAGGTCACCCCAGCTTTTCTTGGGCCCACAGCTCCTGGAGTGGATCCGGCGCACCATCCCCTGGCTGGAGGACCGCGTGCCGCAGAAGACCATCCAGGAGATGCAGCAGAAGCTGGAGGACTTCCGCGACTACCGGCGGGTCCACAAGCCGCCAAAGGTGCAGGAGAAGTGCCAGCTGGAGATCAACTTCAACACGCTGCAGACCAAGCTGCGCCTCAGCAACCGGCCTGCCTTCATGCCCTCCGAGGGCAAGATGGTGTCGGTGAGTGCCAGGGCCCAGGAGGGCTACGGAGCCACAGAGGCCCCGTGAGGGGTGGAGGGGCAGCTCCAGGCCACCCCCAGGCGTAGTGTCTGGCCTGCACAGTCTTTCTAAACTAGAACACACAGATCCAGGTGCAAGGCGCCATGGGGCATACACTTGACACTGAACTGTGTTTCATTTCCCCACATCACTCCCTGGAGTTTTACTCTCATCCCAAGACCACACCATAGTTTGGAATCATTTGAATTTGGACCCTCATTTGGCTGGGACTACCAGACCTCCAAGTGCTTGAGATCCCTTCCCAGGAGAGGGTGATAGTCACTGCACAGTCAGCTTCTGACTCCCATAGCACCATGGGGGCATTCATTCATTCCTGGTCACTCATTCGTTTAATCGGAAGGTGTAGACTGCACCTGCCTCGTGCGGGCCCCTGTGCAGGCGTGCAGATACAGCAGAGCAGGGCGACACGTGACCCTGGCCTGTTTCTCTGCCTTCTGGGAGCATCCTTCTGGGAGGCACTGCCCCGCTGGGTGCCCCAGCCCCCCATGTAGCCCCGTTCTCTCCTGCCCCCACAGGACATCAACAACGGCTGGCAGCACCTGGAGCAAGCTGAGAAGGGCTACGAGGAGTGGCTGCTGAACGAGATCCGCCGGCTGGAGCGGCTTGACCACCTGGCAGAGAAGTTCCGGCAGAAGGCCTCCATCCACGAGGCCTGGACCGATGGTACAGCCCTCCCTGCTCCCGCCCTCCTTTCCTGGCTCTCAAACACATGCATGTGCTCACACATACACACAGACACTCACACACACAGAGCCCCTCCTGCCTGTGTGGGGTTTGTCTGTTTCTTAGGCTCCCTTTTTTGCTGCCCAGGAATACGTGTCACAAATGACGCTTTGGGTGCATCCAGTCCTGGGCAGCAAGGAACAGCTTGGAGCCAGGTCTCCCCAGTCTGCTCTGGCCTGGAGATCACTTACGGGTGGGCCCCTTCCTAGGTCACTGGCGGCCGGTCATCTGAGAATGCAGCCCTGGGCTGGGTGTTTAGGGACGTGACTCCCAAGCCTGCCCATCTGCCCTGAGGATGGCACCCCTTCGGGCCAGTGGGCTGGGGGCAGGCTCACCCCGCTCCGGCAGCTTGGGTTCACATAGCCTGCCTTCCGTCCCCCTCACCCTTTTGAGACCATGGACCTCACGCTGAAGAGCCTGTCCTGGCCAGCCTGGGATCCCGAGCACGGTCCTTAGACCAGGCCACGGAGCCACCTCCTGGCCCTGCTGCCTGACCTGCAGGTGCCGCTCACTGACCAGCCTTCGGTGTGACCCCCCATGGGAGCTCTTTCTCACCTCCGCCCCATCCAGTGCCTCCCCCGGGGGGGCTTGCCCCCCGCGGGACGCCTTCTGCCAGAAGGGCCGCGGTAACTCCGGTTTCTCGGCAGCTCCACAGCTGCCTGATCTCTTGGCTCGGGCTGTGGGATTCCATCACGTCCTGGCCCTCGGCTGGGACCCACACCAGGCTGAGATCCCAGATCCCAAGGGCCTGAGAGCCTTCAGGAAACGGCCAGCGCCTGGGAACGCGGAGGGCCTTCCACGAGGCTCCCACCCTCCCACTCTGGCCACCTCCTGCCCGCTCGGCCTTGCCCTCCTGCCACCACTCTGCCGAACTGGTTTCATGCCTCCTTGCAGTGTGCTGCTGCCTCCAGCCCCTACCCACCCAGCCATTTGGTGTGCATGCTTGCATGCTCAGTTGCTTCAGTTGTTTCAACTCTTTGCAACCCCATGGGCTGTAGCCCACCAGGCTCCTCTGTCCGTGGGGTTCTCCAGGCAAGAATACTGGAGTGGGTTGTCACACCCTCCTCCAGGGGATCTTCCTGACCCAGGCATCGAACCTGGGTCTTCTGCATTTCCCGCATTGACCAGCAGGTTCTTTAATAGTAGCGCCGCCTGGGAAGCCCTTTGGCAGGCGGCCCCAACCCTGGCCAGTTGCTAAGACCCACCCAGAGGCGCCCACATGGAGCCTGCCCACCTCTGCCGGCATGTGGACATGAGGCTCTGCAGGCTATGCTGACTCGGGCCTGTGTCACCCATGTCCCTGGCCGCTGCCCAGCGAATGCCCTCCTCACAGGAGCTCCTGAGGATCCTGGCCCTCCGGTGCCAGGGGAGGGATGCGGAGCAGGGGGAGCCAGAAGGCCAGGCAAGGACCACGAAGTCCGTGCTGGGAAGCGGGTGCCTCCCTCTGCCTCGCGGAAGCCACCTTCGTGGGTCCTGCCCCTCAGACCTGAGGGAAGGAGGGTTGGCATGCAGCTCATCTGTTGGCTCTTCATTCATTCATTCAGCAAACATCTCTCGAGCCTCTTCTCTGTGCTCAGCAGTTTCCCAGGTGGGGAAAGGTTCCTGCCCAGGGAGCTCAGAGACCAACCAGTTTTGCCATTGCTCTTGTCAGAGGTCCCTTGTCATTTAAGTAGGACTTAGAGCACCCGTGTCCCCCGTTGGATGTACCATCTCCTATCATCTCTCTCCATGATCCTTCCTTGGTCTCTGAGGCTCATCCCGGTGGATTTGCCTCCTGGGGGCCTCTCGTCAGCCCTTCAGCCTCTCTCCTGGGGCTCCGAGAGGCCGAGGGGAGAAGAGGTGATGGGCCCTCAGAGCTGCTTCCCTGGGAACCTGGCCGGCCTTCACCTGAAGGCGTTTAGAAGTGGGTCCAAGCTTCAGCCAGGGCCCAGCTGCTCCATCGGCCTCCACATGCCCTGGCCCCGCCTCCCCTCAGGCACTCTGGCATCCAGCCCTCCCCCTCGCGTCGGTCTGGAGCCACTGGGCAGGCCTGTCCATTCTCATTCCCGAGACCTGAAGCCTCCGTCCTCTGAGCCACCAATTACACGCCATAGGACAGACCAGCTCCCGACTCCGCTGTACCCCTGGGATCGGGTGGAGCAGGCTCCTTACCTGTGTGTGCAGCGGGGGCAGAGGGCAGATTGAGCTGCCGCCACCCTGTAACCCCCTCACCATCCCCTGCAGCCAGCAGGAGTGTGTGAGCCTCCACGTGGAGGCTCCTCACAGGGTCTCAGATTGTCTGGGGAGAAAAGGAAAATGAGCGCCCCCTCCCTCCCTTCCTCCCCCCTCCCTTGCAGCCCTGGCCGTGGCCCCTCCTCCGCCTTCTTCCCCTGGCAGCTCCCTTGCGGCAGCTCTGCTCAGGCAGAGAAGTGGTAACCTGCTATTTCTGGTTCCCACCCTTGGGAGAAAGCGATCTGGAGAAGGGAATTGCAAGCTTGCCTTTGTGGTTGGGCCCACTGCCCCGGGGCCAGGGCGGCAGGGCCCCGTGGAGTCAGGCTCCCAGGCCGAGCTGCCCCATGCCCGCTGGTTCGGGGCTGTATCCCTGGGATGGCTGCGGTGGGGGGGGCCTGGCTGGTGCCCACCCTTTTCGAGATCACCTCACTGGGGCTTTAGCCAAGGGCTGGCACTGGCCCCATTTTACAGAAGGAGCAGGCCAGGAGAGACTGCCTGCTTGGCTGCAGATGGCAGGCAGCTGTTGGGATTTTCTGGTGCCAGCTGAGGAGGGTTTGGTCTCTTGAGTGCGCTCTGGGGGTAGCCCGAGGTCGCTTTAGAGGTTAGGGGTCCCAGCATCTCCCCCTCAGTTCTCTGCGGTACTGAGTGTGCAGGGCTCCTCGCCTGAGCTTCTGTCCCAGGGTGTATAATTAGCCAGGCTCCGGGCCTAATAACAGTGTTCCTCCCTTCCTTCAAAGGGCCTGATATGGGCCCTGCCTCACTGCACACAGAAAGCCCTTAGGGTAGCACGGAGCAGATATGTGGTAGGACTCCCTCCCTGAGGGGGCCTGGCGCCCCAGGGCCAGGGAGCAGGCATAGGGGTCAGGATCCTGGAAGAGCCCCAAGTCAGACTTCCCCTCCCCTCTGCACCCCCAGCCCCTCCCCCCCTGCACTGTTGAGGCCCAGTTAGGCCCTCCGCAGGTGGATATTGACGATTCCAGCCTTGGTAGCACAGTCCAGATTCTTACCGTCTACCAATAAAGGACTTCCCAGGTAGCCTAGTGGTCAAGAACCCACTTGCCAATGCAGGAGACGTTGAGATGTGGGTTTGATCTTTGGGTTAGAAAGATCCCCTGGAGGAGGAAATGGCCACCCACTCTAGTATTCTTGCCCGGAGAACCCCACGGACAGAGGAGCCTGGTGTTCTACAGTCCATAGGGGCATAAAGAATCGGACACGACTGAGCGACTTAGCGTGCACCAATAAAAGACACTAGTCTAGAACACAGAGCCTGAGTTGGGATATCTGACTCACGCCCCCCCAACCCCACAGTGTCTCCCTGCCCTATCCAGGAGGTGTTATAGCTGGGCTTAGAAATACCCGCGAAGGAGCAAGGGAAAAGGTTCCTGGGGTTTCCGGCTTTCGTGGCAGCATGCTCGCCAAGGCAGGGCATGGGGTCTGCACCCCACTCCCCTCCCTCTGGTCGGACACCCCCTCTGGATGCCTGCGACACTGTTGGGCAAGCACCCCTGCTCTCCGCCCCACCTCAGGGAAGGAGGCCATGCTGAAGCACCGGGACTATGAGACGGCCACCCTGTCGGACATCAAGGCCCTCATCCGCAAGCACGAAGCCTTCGAGAGCGACCTGGCCGCCCACCAGGACCGCGTGGAGCAGATTGCCGCCATCGCCCAGGAGCTCAAGTATGTGTGGGCTCACGGTCCCCCGTCACCCGCTTCCCTGCCAGCACCTGGCCCGGAGCGGTGGTGGGGCAGTGGTGGAGGGGTTCCCCTGGCCCTTTCCACCCTCACCCCCTCCTTTCCCATGCCAGGAAGGAGCCTTACGGGGTGATGCCTTTTGTCCGCCTGTCTCAACCCCAGATGAGACCCATAGTGGGATCTGCGTTCCCCAGCAGAAGGGAGGTCTCTGGCCCCCTGAGGTGGTGGGCGGCCTAGCCCACGCCCCCACCCATGGCTCCCCAAGGGAATTAGGCTGCACAGAGAGCCCATTGTTCAGCCCGGCCCTTCCCTCTGCCGCTCAGAATACACTTATTGTAAGAGCTTCCAGGCAGCCGGTTCTCTGCCCTCCCCGCCCCACCCCAGTCAGATAAACTCGTGCACACAATTAGTACACTGAGTCTCCAGCACAGTGAAAGGGAGCCTTATTCCCCCAGCAGAGCGGCCAGCAGCAGGCAAGGCCCAGGGAGCGGGAGGCCCCAGCCATTACTTCATGGAAAATCCGCAGGCCCTGGAGGGGCGGCAGGGCTCCCAAAATAGCTGTCTGCTCAAAAATAGGATACTTGGCTGGAGTCGGCCTTTCGACAGACACCTCCCACCCTGTCACAGTCATCCCCGAAGTTCTGCCTGTTCCTCCAAGGCAGGGGCCCAGCGGCGAGGCCTGGAGGAGCCCCGCGCCGGGCAGGGCCGTCTCCCTGACTCACTTCCTCACACTGCCCGGCTGCTCTGGGGCTCCCCGTGTGCTCGCCCAGGGGCAGCAGTACTAGCAGGCACAGTCCTGGGTACACGCGCCCTCGCTGGGCGCTGCTGGGGGTCCTGCAGCTCCTCGAGGATCAAGCCCCCTGTACCTGGCACGTCCAGGCCGAGGAGAGTGAGGTCACGGATACAGGCGCCCACCATCTGCAGGGGTTGTGGGGGTGGGAGAGGCGAGCCCCTGGACGCTGGTCGGCAACAGACTTGTAGTCAGCGCTAGGCCCGCCCGCTGCTCAGGCACTGGGAATGGCCACGTGAAATCCATCACCCTGAGCCAGGGAGCTGACGGTCCCCCAGGCAGCTCTCTGGACAGTCGCCCTGGAGGAAGGGGGGAGGGTTGTTTGGGGTGCCGTCCGTTCCCCCACAGATGAGGCAGAGGCCAAGGGCCACCTGGGCTGAGCCTGGAGGGCGGCCCGGCTGAGCATCGATTAATGATAATGATGAAAGCTCAGAGCACTCAGGGCCCTCCATGTGCCAGCTCATCAGTCCCATTGATCCTCTGTTACAGAGCTGGGACTGAGGCAGCCAGAGGCCAAGCGGCCTGCCCTGGGTCACACAGCTAGGGAAGGGAGTGAGTGAGATGCGAGTGGAACCCAGGCCGGCCTGGCCCCTGCGTGGAACGCTGCCTTGCTGCTCGTCCCACCCTTGCCTGCTCCCCTGGCCCCTGTATCCTGCCTGGCCGTCTGGCCACCCTAGACCTGTGCACCGACTCCCTAGGAGCCTACCACCAGGAGTGCCCAAGTGTGACCCCAGGAGGCGGGAGGCCTGGGCTGATGCTCAGGAGTGGGGTGGGGGGCAGGAGCCATGGTATCAGCTCAGTGTTCCCAGCCCAGTCAAGGCAACAGTAATACCCATTCCCTGATCAGCTTGTTTTTTTTTTTTCCTTGAATATATTGTTAGTTGCTTAGCATGAGACTGCAGGCTAGTCACACACTTTTTTTTTCCTAATACCCATAAAAACATATCCTTTAATAACTTCCTACTTTCACCCACTGGGCGCCAAGGACTGTTCTCAGCACTTCTCATGTGTTAAGTAACTTGGTGTCCTCACAACCCCCACCCCCATCTCACAGATGAAAAAACCGAGGGATCCAGAGGGAATTCACTCACCCAGGGTCACACAGGTTCAAAATCAGGAGCTGGAATTCACGCCTAGGGAACTTGGCTCCAGAGCCTTGTCCTCTAACCAGCATGCTCTGCTAGCCTTTCTTTAAATGGAAAAAGCAATCCAGGGGACTTCCCTGGGGGTCCACTGGTCAGGACTCTGTGCTTCCACTGCCAGGGGCTTGGGTTTGACTGCTGGTTGGGGAACTCAGATCCCACAAGCCACATGGCACAGCCCAAAAAGCAATCCAGATAAGGCGTGGTTGAGGGTCACAGTCCGGGAGCCCTGCGTCAGCGGCTCTTGACAGGAAGCTCTGTTGTCCTTTCCCCGCCAACCCCCTCGCCAGTTCCTCCTGCCTCAGGCCAGAAAGGTGGTGTCCCCCGGCACCAGGGCCTGGGACGCGTGTGGGCAGGCGGGTCCGGTCTCACCCCCCTCTGCCCCGTCCACAGCGAGCTGGATTACTATGACTCCCACAATGTCAACACGCGCTGCCAGAAGATCTGTGACCAGTGGGACGCCCTTGGCTCTCTGACCCACAGTCGCAGGGAAGCCCTGGAGGTGAGCGGTGGCGGGGGTGGGGGTGGGTGCCCTCAGAGCTTCCCAGACCCCAGCCCACCTTGCACGGCCCCTGCTGGCCCACTGACCTCCCTCCTCTGTCCCTGTTGCACCAGAAAACGGAGAAGCAGCTGGAGACCATCGACCAGCTGCACCTAGAGTACGCCAAGCGGGCGGCCCCCTTCAACAACTGGATGGAGAGCGCCATGGAGGACCTCCAGGACATGTTCATCGTCCACACCATTGAGGAAATCGAGGTCCGCCCCCACCCTTTTCGGGGCTCGTGGGCCCTTTGGGGGCCGGGCCGCCCCCTCACCCCTTCTCTTCACGTCCCCCAGGGTCTGATCTCAGCCCACGACCAGTTCAAGTCGACGCTGCCGGACGCCGACAGGGAGCGGGAGGCCATCCTGGCCATCCACAAGGAAGCCCAGCGGATCGCGGAGAGCAACCACATCAAGCTCTCAGGCAGCAACCCCTATACCACCGTCACTCCCCAGATCATCAACTCCAAGTGGGAGAAGGTAGGCGTCACCCACCCGCTGGCAGGCTGGGGAGGGGCTGCCAGGCGAAGGGCCGCCCCCTGACTGCCCGTGCCCGCGTGCCCCCCAGGTGCAGCAGCTGGTGCCCAAGCGGGACCACGCCCTCCTGGAGGAGCAGAGCAAACAGCAGTCCAACGAGCACCTCCGCCGCCAGTTTGCCAGCCAGGCCAACATCGTGGGGCCCTGGATCCAGACGAAGATGGAGGTGAGGGCCAGTCGCCCCAGCCCTGCCGCCCCCCCCGCACCCCAAGAATCTCTTGTAGAATTGAGCAAGAGGCCCTGCTGAATGGGAGGCTGCCTGCCGCTGGCAGGAGGTCCACAGTGCTCCGTGGGGCTAGTGGACTTGCTCAGACCCTCACAAGCATGCACGTTCCGCCCTGGTGATCTAGCCCCAGGGAGGCTTGTAACCATGCCCCTCGGTGCCCTTCGGGCTACTGCTGACCAAGCGGCATCACTGAAACTCACGACCAGTCTGAGAGGTCCGGGCAAGCAGCCCAGGGCATAATACCAGCCGCTGTGGTGGGGCGCTCAGGAGCCTGGGTTCTGAAGTGGGTCAGGCCTGGGTTCCCAGCCCGGCTCTGCCTCATACTGTGATAAGCTGCCCTCTCCCAGCCTCAGTTTCCAGCTCTGCAGGAGGGGCTTGTCCCAGGCTTGGGCCTCACAGGGAGGGAGCGGTGGGGGTGGACCTGTGAAGCGCTGGGGCAGAAACTCTGATCACTGCTGCTGCGCTGGAGGGCGGGGCTGGGGGGACAGTCAGTGACCGGCAGGCCTCTGGAAGAGGACCTCCAGGCCGGAGGCGGCCTCTCCACCACCACCACTACCAATCCGGGGTGCAGTGGCCAGCGACAGGGCTCCTCCCGATGGCTGGTGGTGGCCGAGGGCCCGCCAGCCCCAGCCCAGTGCTGCCCTCCTCTGTGCAGGAGATCGGGCGCATCTCCATCGAGATGAACGGGACGCTGGAGGACCAGCTGAGCCACCTGAAGCAGTATGAGCGCAGCATCGTGGACTACAAGCCCAACCTGGACCTGCTCGAGCAGCAGCACCAGCTCATCCAGGAGGCCCTCATCTTCGACAACAAGCACACCAACTATACCATGGAGGTGCGCCCTGCTCGCCCTGCCAGCCCGAGCCAGGCTGCTGCCTTCTTCCGACTGGTTTTTGCCCTGTAGAAAAGCCGGCTCCCGCTTCCTCTCCTCTTTCACTCTGACTGCAGAGACTGGATCCCATGTTCATATTTTTTGAAGAGTTGACTTCCTTACCAGTACTCTCCCATCACCATGATCACACACATCTCAGGACAAGCTCCCTGGAGAGCCGGGAGGGCAGCAGCACCTGCCCCCTAGTATGGCCTCAACCATTTGATCCTTTGGTCCTTGCTTGAGGGTGTGGTTCAGCCAACGTGTGCGGAAGTCCCAGCATCAGGGCTGGTTGCTGTCAGACTGGCAGCTTGAAATGATCCCCGGTGATAAGCCCTGAGACCATGCAAATCCGAGGGTGTCACTAAATAAAAGGAAGGGAGAGGAGTTTCCCTAGAAAGCTAGATAAGCGTTGCCTGGAACATCTCTGCAGAGTTCCCATGAGGATCCTGGCATGGGTGTCCAGGCCCCAGTCCTTTGCTGCCTCGTGACTGGGATGTACACCAGCCTGCTGTGAACCGGGGCCCTGGTGGGTGGGCAGAGGCAGGCCTGTGGCTGTGTCCCTGTGTGCATGGGAGTGCGTGGGACTGGGTTGGCTCCTTGAGAGGATTAGGAGAAACCCAAGTCTGACCCCCCTGAGCTGCAGCTACTGTGGTACCACTGACCCAGCCCGCACTCACGCCCTGGTTCCTCCCCAGCACATCCGGGTGGGCTGGGAGCAGCTGCTCACCACCATCGCCCGCACCATCAACGAGGTCGAGAACCAGATCCTCACCCGCGACGCCAAGGGCATCAGCCAGGAGCAGATGCAGGAGTTCCGGGCGTCCTTCAACCACTTCGACAAGGTGAGTGGCTCCCTCAGCCCCCGTCTTCCCTCCTTCCCCGCTGTCACCTCCCACCCCGCCCCCTCCGTCTTCACATCTGTCTGTCTGTTCACATCACAGTCCCTGAGTATCAGAGGCCACTCATGGGCTGGCAGGGACCCAGCTTCCCTCAGGAGGAGAAGGGGGAATCCCTGGCTCTGTCCCTGGGGCTGTGCCTCCTCACCCACCTGCCAGGGCAACTCTGAACGGACAAGTGCCGGCACCCCCGGGGATCCGAGACAGACACACAGACAAGTGCCAGTACCCCCGGGGATCCCAGACAGACAGACACACAGACACACACACCCAGAGACAAGTGCCGGCACCCCCGAGGATCCTAGTCAGACAGACAGACAGACACACACACGGACAAGTGCCAGCACCCCCGGGAATCCAAGACACACATACACACTCACTATTCTTAAAAGTCAGACGTGGCCTGGAAGCCCCGTTAGAGGGGCCCCGCGCGCCAGTTTGCCCCAGGGCCTCCCTGCTGGGCCTGAGGTGCCGTCTGCCTGCCTTCCGTGGGGAGGATGTGCTCCAGGGGTTAGCAGGGCCCTGCATCCCACACAGGAGGGGGCAGTCCCCTCTCTCCCACCCCAGATCCTGGAGGCCCGGAGAGCTGGCCCAGAGGAGGCGGGTGAGGCCTCTGACCACCCTCCAGGCCCCCACCCTGGTCATCACCTTGTCCTCGTCACCTCTAACTCTGTGTTTCCCTTGCCCCCTCCCCCGTGTGTCCCCCTTCCCCGCGCTCTGCATGTGACCCCGGCCCCCGGCCCCGCCTCTGCCGGCCTGGTCTCCTCACCGCCCGCCCCTCGTGCACACCTGCCTCCGGATGCTGCCGGCAGGACCATGGCGGGGCGCTGGGGCCGGAAGAGTTCAAGGCCTGCCTCATCAGCCTGGGCTACGACGTGGAGAACGACCGGCAGGTACGCGCCCCCGGGGCCCCGGCGGACCGTGGCATTAACTGCTCTTCTCTCTCTCTCTCCTCCTCTCTGTCTCCCCTCCCTTGGCCACCCCGCCCTCGCCCTCGCGGGCCCTCTCACCGGCGCTCTTGCCTCTTCCTCCCCGCCCCGTGTCTCGGACGCCTGCCCCTTCCCTGGTTTCTCGGGCCGCCTCTGTCTGCCCCGCTCCCGCCACTGTCCTGTCTCGCTGTGCGCACGGGGCGGCCCCTCTTGCCTACTCTGGGCCCGGCCTCCTCTGCTGTCCCTGGGTCCTGGCGCAGAAGCAGACAGGCAGCATGGACTCCGATGACTTCAGGGCTCTGCTTATCTCCACAGGATACAGCCTGGTATGCCGCCTCTGCCTGCCCTGCTGCTTGAGAGGAGGCCAGGCCTCCCGCGCTCCCGCTTCTCTTTCTCTCTCTTTCTCTCTTTCTTCCTCGCCCTCCAGAGCTAACTTGTGAGCCAGGGCTGAGGAGCAGTAGGCCTATTTGATCCTCACCCCAACTCCCCACTTCCCAGGATCGTGGGAGGGGCGGAGCGGAGGGCATGTGGGGCGGCGGGCCCCGGGGGAGCCGGGACCCTCGGAGGCCCACCGATGCCACTGGTCGCGTGTGCCAGGGCCGGGCCCTGCTCTCCGGCCCCATGTTCTAGCCACCGGGCCAGGCCCGGCAGGCCCTGCACTGCTCAAGGGCCACCTGTCCCCCACCTACCCCCCCTCGCAGGGCGATGCAGAGTTCAACCGCATCATGAGCGTGGTAGACCCCAACCACAGTGGCCTCGTGACCTTCCAAGCCTTCATCGACTTCATGTCGAGGGAGACCACCGACACAGACACGGCTGACCAGGTCATCGCCTCCTTCAAGGTCCTGGCTGGAGACAAGGTGAGCCAGCCACCCGGCAGGCAGGCACTCAGGGGCCGGGTGGGCCAGCGTACGTGCTGGGGACGGGTGAGGGCTGACCCAAATTCCTGCCCTGCCGCCCCCCAGAACTTCATCACAGCCGAGGAGCTGCGGAGAGAGCTGCCGCCCGACCAGGCCGAGTACTGCATTGCCCGCATGGCGCCCTACCAGGGCCCCGACGCTGTGCCCGGCGCCCTCGACTATAAGTCCTTCTCCACAGCCCTGTACGGAGAGAGTGACCTGTGAGGCCCCGCTCGGAGAACCCTCCCACCCCTTCTCCCCCGAGGTCCCTTCAAGGCCTCCCACATCCAGGCCAAAGCCCGACGTGCCTTGTCCAGGAACCGCCGAGCCTGCGATGGGCCCCGCAGAGGGTGCCTGGGCCGCCCGGCAGGAAAGAGGACCTGCCTGCTCCGTCTCCCCTCCCCTCCAGCTTGGCGTTGCCAGGATGTGAGGGGCTTCAGCTCAGTGCCCCCCTCTTCTGCGATAGGAGTGGGGCCAGGCAGACCAGCCTCCGGCCCTCACCCCCAGACACTCCCTTCTTTGCTTTGTCTGGACCTGTGTATCTCTTCAGATTTTCTAAGGACCACCCTCCTTCCCCAAACCACCCCCCGCCTCCCGACACACACACACATACACACACAAATTCACCAAAAAAAAAAAGCTATAAAAAAAAATCAACCTTTCAGAGAATTACTATTTACTTTATTAACTTACGGATTTATTATATAAATATATATTCACCTAGCAACATATCTTCGCCGCCTCTTGCTCTCATGATGAAGACATAGCTGATTGGCTCCCCTCCCCCAGCCCCTCACCGATTCTCTCTGATGTCTGCCGTTAGGCATGGGTCTCTGGGGACCCTCCTGAGGTGGAGGGTGGGCTGCTGGCCTAGCTGCCTGTTAGTGGATGGTTTTGCTCTCCCTTCCCTAACCGCCCCCTCGCCTTATTTTTTTGAGTTTATTCTTGATTTTCTTTTTCCCGGATTCTGGATAAACCTCCCTTCTGGGGACAGGATAATAAAAACATGTAATATTTTTAAGGATTCCTACAGCGTCCTCTGTTT
The DNA here is from genome assembly GCA_006410635.1 of Cephalophus harveyi. Lineage (NCBI taxonomy): Eukaryota > Metazoa > Chordata > Mammalia > Artiodactyla > Bovidae > Cephalophus > Cephalophus harveyi. Next base: position 56,622 of record SJYT01036359.1, on the reverse strand, counting down.
TTCTATCCCTGTTCTCCACTTCTTTGGAGAGTGATGATGGACCACCCCTTCCCAGAGCAAAGTGGGGGCTTGGGCGCGCCCCAGTCCTTGTTCCCGTGAGTGTGTGAGCATAGGGGTGCCTCCGGGGACCCACTCTGGGCCAGCCACTGTTCTCAGCGTGCGATGTGGGCAGACTCGTGCAGCCTGCACGGGGCAGGACAAAACAGAGGTGCAGGGACTTGCCCAGTGTCACCCAGCCGGTGAGGGGTGGGGCCTGCAATCAGCTCCAGGCAGGCGGGCTCCCAAGGACCACTGCCCACCGTCAGAGCAGCTGCTCCCTCCCTGCGGTCCGGGCTGGGATGGGGGAGAGGCAGGGCTCCCGGGCTGAGGTCTAGGAGAAGGTGGCCACCTGCATCCACTGGGCGAGAGGAGACAGCAGGGGTGAGGCTGGGGGCTCCCGGTACTCCCCCTACCTCCACCCGTGCCCTGCATTCCAGGCTCACCTGTCTGTGGGTCAGGCAGACGACCCCCTCACCCCCATCCAGGTGCTGGCTGCAGTGGCCTGTGCGGAGAGGGGTGAGGTGAGGGCCCACCTGCCCGGTCCCGCAGCCGCGGAGACCGCCTCCCTCTGCCCCACCGGCGCAGGGGAGGGCACTCACGGAAGACGCAGATGAGCTGGGCCATGCAGGACACGAAGCGCTCAAAGTCCACACGCAGGCGGCTGTCACGGTAGCGGCTCGTGAGGGCCTGGGTCAGCTGGTTGTTCAGGTGGAAGCCTGGGGGAGGCCACCTCTGAGGCCCGGCTGCCCCCTGAGCCCACCTCCGGGTCGCACCACCCCCTCTGACGACCCAGGGAATGCAGACACACTTGAGGGGCCTGGTCCCATCTCTGCAGTCCCGGCTCTGCCTCATCCCAGCTGTGAGGCCCTGGGGCAACTCCCTTCACTTCTCTGGGCCTGTCAAATGGGAACTGGGTCAGCCCTGACCCCATGAGGCTGTGAAGGTGTTAGATGTCGAGAGCTTAGGACAGTATCTGCTGGCATGTTGTTACCTCCCTTTAAACTGAGAATTTCTGCTAATCAACACTGGAGGATACCTCCGTGCAGCAAAGCATTTTTGCCAGGCCCATATGGAGTCAATATCTTGACACTTCACATCAGGTGCCATTTCTAGAGTTTAGAAATCATCTCTGGGGTTCTACCCTGGTGGGCCAGTGGTTAAGACTCCTGCTGTCCCACTGCACGAGACATGGGTTCAATCTCTGGTCCCTGGTCAGGGAACTAGGATCCGGCATGCCATGAGGCGTGGCCAAAAATAAAGCAAAATATATATGTGTGTGTGTGTGTGTGTGTTTATATTTAAAGCTTCTTTGACAAGGAATTTCAAGAGAGGCCTTTAAAAGCTGGTACTTGTGAACCCCCTTACCAAGGTTACTGGGCCCTAGTGACCAGTACCTGGTTACCCCTCCCCAGGGCCCCCATTGTCCCTAGGCACCCAGTGGCCCACACACCCACCCCCACTTGACCTAGGGCTTTGTCTCACTGCCTTCTACACTTGATGTTCCCTCCGCCCAGAACACCATGTCCTACTCTGGTACACATCTCCTCCAGGAAGTCCTCTCATATATTCAGCCCCACCCCCACAAGCAGCATCACGCTCCCCCTCTGGGCTCCCACAGCTCCCCGCGCCTCCACGTCCCTGCCCTGACCGTCCTCCTTCCCAGGCTGTCACTGTCATTAGTGGCTCTGGGACTAAGCAGGGGAGAGGTCTGGAAAAGGCTCCTGGTCACCACAGAATCCCCGGCATCAGCCAGCACAGGGCCTGGAGCAGGGCGGGGTTCGGGGGTGTTCCTGGAGCAGTGGACAGGGTAAGGTCAGAGAAGGTTCTGCCAGGCCCCCCAGCGCAGAGCTGCCAGGGTCTTCCCGCCATGGCTTCCTGCTGGCCGCTCCCTGGCATCCCCTCCACTACACGCAGCCTTCCGCTTGCCCGCCAGCTCCAGCCTCGCACACACCCTGATCCTGGACTTGCCTGCCCCTCCTCCTGCTGCTAACTACTAAAGAGCTGTCCTGTCTTCCCCCACCAGTATCCTTTCTGACCACCTCTCCCTCCCCACTTGGCCCCAGCCATACCATCCCCCACAACCCCCTCCTCAGTCCTCCTCTCCATCACTGAGCCCTCTCTTCACACTGGCCTCCATAGGGCCTTTTCACTGCCTTTCCCTCTGTCTGGACGGCTCTTCCCCAGCGCCCCCGAGGCTCACTCCCTGTCCAGATCTCTGTTCAACCATCACTTCAGCGAGGCCTTCCCTGCCCGCCCTGTCTCAACCCGCACCCCGCTCGCTGCATGTCCCAGCACCCTGGCCTGCTTCCTTTCCCCACCACAGACCTCCTCACCAGCGGGCACTCTGCTCGTTGGTGTACACGCAGGACCGGAACATCAGCCTCGCGAGAGCACTTTTTTCTGCCTAGACTGACACCAGCCCCCTACCGAGGGATGCTGAGTGAATAGCACAGCCTTCCATCTTCCCCTCCTGTCTACCTGGGACTCTGTTTCTCAGGCTCACGTCTCCCCATCTTCTCTGACTCCATCTCCTCCACTGTCTTCTTGTTCAGCCGCTCAGTCATGTCTGACTCTGCGACCCCATGGACTGCAGCACGCCAGGCTTTCCTGTCCTTCACCATCTCCCAGAGCTTGCTCAAACTCATGTCCATTGAGTTGGTGATGCCATCCAACCCTCTCATCCTCTGCCGTCCCCTTCTCCTCCTGCCCTCAATCTTTCCCAGCATCAGGGTCTTTTCTAATGAGTCGGCTCTTGAGTTCCTTTCTTTTTTTGTATCTCCCTGGACCTTTGACCCTGCCCTTCTGCCTCTCCGACTCTGGGTCACATCCCCCCAGCCTCCTATCCCTCCACGTTGCATCCTTCCTTTTGCTATGGCCGATGAGCCCTGGGGTGGGGCGTGGGGTCTGGCAGCTCTGTGTCTGACCCCAGCCTTCACTCCTTCCATGCAAGGTGAGGTGGGGGGCAAATTGCGCTCGCACACCTTTTCTAACTGTGCGGCCCTGGAAAATGTGGGTCTTTGGCTCTGTGCCGTGGCTAGGGTTTTGTGCTCCCACACAAACAGAAGGGGATTGTTCTATGTCTCCTGCAAGAACTCGAGGAAGGCTCCATTGAGAGCCTTCGTTCAGGTGACCTGGCCTGAGTGAATAGAAGCTAAGTTCCCAGCATTAAGCCCTGTGGGTGCCATTCCACAGGCTCCTTCCTGCCACCCTCTGTATGAGCCATTTTGCAGACAGAAAAACAGAGGCTCCAGGAGATGGACTCAAGAGCCCAGGGCCACCCAAGGAGTCCAGGACATTCTACTCTGAGGCCTTGTGGGCTGGGGCCTCTCAGACACCAGTTCCCAAGGCCCCCCCTTCCCCTCGGGGGAGGCCCCACTCCCACAGCGCCCTCCTCCCCCTACACAGAGGAGTCCCCCCTTCGGACCTCTTTTAGGGTCACCCAGTTCCTGCACAAACTAAGGTGTGGGCTTTGTGGGTGCGGGGGAGGGGTGTGGGGGAGGTGGGGGAGCAGATCCATCCCCAGGAGCCCCCAGGACCTCTGTCCATACCCGCTGCATTCAGCGCCAGCCTCAGCTCATAGGAGTTCATGGTTCCAGAGGCGTCCTCGTCGAACTTATCGAATGTGGCCTGGGCAGGGAGGTCTGGGTCAGTCCCTCCCCCGGGTCCCGGAGCACCCTCAAGAAGGCTGAAAGGGGGCCTGAGTTCCCACCCACCTCCCTTTCTCCATGGCTTTTCCATGCCAGCAGCTGAACCACTTTGGGTCTCTGTTGCCCACGTAAAGTGGGAATAATAGTACCAGCGGTAATAGGGGGGTTGTGGGGACAACTTGAGATTCTACCCACAAAGGGCTCAGTGAACAGTAGCTTGTCACTTGTAGCATGGGAAGGCCTGCGACCGTTCTCCTCACAGAGGTCCAGAGCAGCGGGAATGATGGCCTCCCAGCCGTAGACCAGCAAAGGCCCGCTCAGGTCACACAGCCAGCAAGGGGCTGAGCTGGAAGCTGGGGTTCCAACCCAGGATCAGAGTTTGCTCTTGATCCTTGAGCTATTTTAGTGCCCCCTAAAGGGACAAAGTGGCGCTAGTGGTAAAGAACCTGCAATGCAGGAGACAGATGCGGGTTCAATCCCTGGGTCAGGAAAATCCCCTGGAGGAGGGCATGGCAACCCACTTCGGTATTCTTGCCTGGAGAATCCCATGGACAGAGGAGCCTGGCAGGCTATTGTCCACAGGGCCACAAAGACTCAGACACGACTGAAGCGACTTAGCACACGCATGCCAACGGTGGTAGGGGCAGGACATCCTCGAGGTTGGCGTGGTGCCGGCCAGTTCCCCCTTCTCCCCTGGGATCCCGCTACCCCACAGCACACCTAGGTCTATTAGTAAAGGTTCCTGGCCCTCCAGGAGGAGGTGCCCCGCCCAGTGCCCCACCTTACCTGCCACTCCAGGAGGTGGCCCCAGAGCTGCTGGAAGTGGTACAAGTCCAGGCTTCCCCCATGCTGGGGAGGGAGCATCTGGTTAAGGTCACTGTCTCCAGAAGGGGAGCCGAGGCCATTCCCCCTCCCTGGGCACTGTCCCCATCGTATACCCCAAAACACTGCAGCAGCTGCTCACAGGTCCTGAGCCCGATTTCTCTGGGGGTCTGGGCATGGGCCCTGGCTACAGGGAAAACAAAAAGATAGCACTTCCCACATCCTGGTCATCACGGTAAGTGTTCAGGATTATTGTTATCTCTGAAAGTCCTGCGACTGATGAAAACTAGCAGAGCTGGGATTTGAACCCAGGCAAGGTGGTCTGGGTCAGTGCTTAGGGCAGCGACACTCCCTGCTTCTCCCTTAGAGGAATGGAGGCTTATGAGTGGCCATGGTCTTGGCCACAGGTCCCATCACAGGACCCACAGTTCCGGCCACAGGGGAGGCGCTGACAAGCTGAAGCCAAGGTTCCCGTGGCCTTTCTCCCAGCAGCATCGGGAATGGACACACACGGGGGCTCCGGGGGTCCACTCTTGGTCCCCAACTCACCAGGCTCCAGGGCGATGCTTAACAAGATCTGGAGCTGAGGGGCGCCAAGTTCTTCCTCCTGGCACGGACAGAGCTGGTTGTGAGGCTGCACTCAGGTAGTCATTCAACAAACAGCCCAGGGCGGTGGGGTGGGGGGGCAGACAGTGTCCTGGGAGGTGCTGGGACATGACAGAGCCTGAGAGAGCCCCGGGCCTGTCAGAGCTCCCGGTCCATGGAGGGAGAGAGACGCGTCCACAGAGAGGTCAGGGTTGCAATGGGGAAGCCCTGGGCTGCTGGAACTCACAGAGGGCAAGTGGCTGGCCAGCCTGGGGAAAGAAAAGGCCTCAGCCTGGCAGGGGTTGTGAAGAGAGAGAAAGCAGTGCAGGATACAGATTGAGCAAAGGCCCTGTGGCAGGGAAGAGCTGTGAGTGTTTTGGCAAAAGAAGTTAATGACTGGAAAACTAAAGCAAAACGAGATGTTTATGACGAGGGAGGGGAGAGGAGGGAATCCACTTAGCCATACCCCACCTCCTCACCTCTCCTGCCAGCTCCTGAAAAAGCTGCTGCAACTCCAGCTCCAAGGGAATGTAGGGGACCTGTGGGGTTGGAGGTAGTTTAGTTCTGGCCAAGAAGTTCCACGCCGCACGCTTCCCCCGCCTCTCCCGTCTACATACACACAACCATAGCGCCCCTTTCCCAGAGCCGCGCCTCACCATAAGAGCGTGCAGGTCGGCGCTGATCACGTCATCTACCTCCCTGCAAATTACAGACGGGAGATGGGGGAGGGGGCGCTCTCCCCGCGGCTGAGAATATGGAGCACTCGGGGTCTCAGCTGAGACTTAGTTGGGGTTTAGGTGGGATCCTGGGGGCCGGGCCTAACGCNAAGCAAAGACCTGAGGGTCCCAAGGATTATACCTGATATTTTGGAGGTATCTTGGGTTTCTCGGTGGATCAAGAGAGACTGAGATTACAAGTTCTGCAAGGTGACACCAGGGCCTGACATATGATATTTCAGGCTCCTTTGGAATTACAAGTGTTTAGTGGGATGGCAGAGCCTGGTGGGCTGCTGTCTATGGGGTCACACAGAGTCGGACATGACTGAAGCGACTTAGCAGCAGCAGCAGCAGTGGGTATCTAAGAATATTTTGTGTAAAATATGGATGGATGGAAGTGTTCATGATTTGGAAATCATTAGGTGATGGTGTAACATGAGGGTCTTTGGTTTGAGATCTTTGGCGAAGTGTCTAGGAGATCCCAGAAGTCAGGGGGCTCCAGGGGTCCCCTGTGGCCTGAGGGCTGCTGGCTAGGGCTTGAGGTTGCTGCTGGGGGCGTCAGGGTCCTTACTTAGCATAGGCCTTTTCCAGGAGCGGAGCCCAGAACTCGTTCCGCTGATCAGAGCGCACGAACATCAGCTTCCCCTCGCACACAGGCAGCCTGTCATCCACCACGACATCCACCCAGCGGCCAAACTGCCAGAGCTGGTGGGGGGGCGGGCAGGGCTGGGGCTCAGCTTACCTCCTCCAACCCTGCCGGGCCCCAGCCCCTGCCCCCGTGACCCTGCTGTACCAGTCCGGGAACTCCAGCTCCAAGGGGACAGCGTGAGCTATAAAATCCATGTCACCCTAGGGGTGAGGCATGAACAGAGGAACCGAGCTTTACCTGGAAGTGGAAGACACCTGCGTCTGTCTCTTATACACATCTCCCATTTGTGCCCTCAAGTGCCTTCTCTGCTCCCGGGTCCACTCCCAAATCCTGAGCCTTTTCTCTTGACTCCTTTCTGACCCCTCATCCCTCTGCCCTCTGCCCTTCAGCCTCTCCTTGAATCTCTGTCGTCCTCAACTGTCTCCTGACCCTGACCCTTGGCCCCCATCCACTACCCCTTCGGCCTCCCCAGCCCCTCTCCACCCCCTCGGATCCCGCCTTGGCCTCCTGTACCTCCATGCTTCTGTGTCTTCCCCTCGCCCCCCACCACCTCTGCTCAGCCCAGGGTCCCACCTGGAACACGTGGAAGCCCACGGTCAGGTATTTGAGGCCCTGGGCCCTCAGGCGCCGCTGGTTGCGCTGGATGAGTGACAGGAGAACAGTGCATTTGGGGGTGCGAGTACCCCGTGCGGGGCCCCCTGCCCCTGCTGCCCCCCAGCACCCCAAGGACCCATCCTCTTCCTCATCCTCTTCATCAGGCTCCAGCAGCGTCAGCCGGAACTGGGGGTTCGTCCAGAAGGTTTCTAGGAAAGGAAAAAGAGACAGGATTACCCAGCCTGCCACAGCCCCACCCCTGCTTGCCTTTGGGGCCCCCTCCAGGCCTCACCGGCACCAGGCTGGCTCCCGCCAGAGTTGAAGCCGCGCACCCAACGGCCTTGGAAGGTGTGGATGTGCCAGCCGCCTCCAGCTGGGCTGGGGCCCAGCACCTCAGGGCTCAGCGAGCAGATCTGGACAGTGTCAAAGTGGCGGAAGAAGTCCAGTAGCTCCATCCTGGATGGTGGCTGGTGGTCAGATGCTGCCCGGGCCCTCACCTCCCCAGGGCCCTAGTCTCCCAAATTATCCTGTGACCCCCTCAATCACAAAGCCCCCTGAATTCCTTAACTGTTGCCAGTTACACATGAGTCCCCAAAATTAGACCCCTCCAGCTCCCCTAGTGCATGCTGTGCTAAATCACTTCAGTGGTGCCTGACTCCTTGTGATCCTGTGGACTGCAGCCTGCCAGGCTCCTTTGTTCATGGGATTCTCCAGCAAGAATACAGGAGTGGGTTGCATGCCCTCCACCAGAGGATCTTCCCGACCCAGGGACTGAACCCGGGTCTCATGTCTCCTGCATCAGCGGGTGGGTTCTTTACCACTAGCACCACCGGCTCCCCTAGATTTCTCCCCAGATATTGAGACCCTCAGCCTCTCTATTATTAACAAGCATCCTTCAGCCGCTCAACTTTGCCACATTTCAAGAAATGCCCCCAATGTCACCAACTTTTCCCTCAATTGTGCTAAATATCACCCATCCCTCTTCAACCTGTTGAAGATTACTATGCTTCCCAATTCCCCTAATATTACTGCTAATTCTTCAGCTCCCCAAAATAGGACCCAGCTTCCCAAATTACCATTGATAAGGTCAGTTTCTCTGCCACATAGGACTTATCCCCATGAACTTCTCCCATGTCCCTTCAAGCGAGACTTGCCCCCTTCCCTGATCCCAGTACCCTGGCACCCCTCGCCCAAGCAGACCTGGGACCCTGCCCCACTCACCAGAACTCGCCATCCTCCTTTTTCACCAGCAAGGCATCTCGCCACTCTGTAGGGAATGCATCCCAGCGTGGACAGCTGGAGAGACTGAGGTGTAAGGGGCTGTCTCTTATACACATCTTTCTTTTATGTATTTCAGAGATGTT